>CM077262.1:20028304-20053304 GCA_039654775.1 Spinibarbus caldwelli | reverse complement strand
AAATCCATTGAAAAGATTTATTATTCAGAACCTTACAAAAACCTCAAAAGTTTACAAAGACTTCCGTCATTACTAGGGTGTTATCTTGATCTTCACTTTAGAATACTGATCCAAATAATTAGTAATTCCTTTAGACGGATGTAGGGACACTTGAGTCATTTCTATCCAGTACTTTACAAAACCCTCAAAAGCTTACAATGATTTCAGTCATTACTAGAGAGCTATCATGTTATTCACTTTAGAATACTGATCCAAATAATTAGGAATTTCTTTATTTACTATTACTTACTAATTCATTAATCAGAGTTTCTTGTTAGTTAATAGTAGAACACTAACATTGCGTTACTCACGTGTTCCTGTGTAGTTATTCATTATGATAGAACAGTATTCTAAAGTTTTGCCTAATATGCCTACAAGTTATAGTGCGAATAAACATGACTAAACATCAGAAAGTATGCTGCAAGAACATTTTAATATATATATATATATATATATATATATATATATATATACATATATATTGACCAAATTTAGACATTACCACATGAAGCACTTTTAGGTTACATGACAACATATTTCTACAATGAACCTAACATTTGTTAGTGTGTTATTTCAGAAAACTGGGCATTCGCTGTTGATATTCGTAAAAGGTATGTAAGCAGGAAGCACAACATACATACAAGCCCCGCCCCTGCAGTTCCACCCCAAACATATTGACATTTGAAGGTGTTTGACACTGCTGCCTCTTTGTTTTGGCATCCGTGAAGCGAGAAAAGGAGGAGGTCGTTTGGATGATTAACAGGAAAAGCGAGCAAGAGAGAGCGTCTGGGGTTAGTGGTAGGTGTTCCTGGGCCCCTCTGGCAGGAGCAGCTGGAGTCTCTAAATTAGTGCTGGGCTTGATTATGCGCCGTTCACCCTCTCCGGCCCCTCCTCTGAGTTTAGCTGCAGGTGAAACTCGCTGCCAGTCGGCCTTCTGCCACCCCTCTCTCAGGCTTTTGTCCTCCTGCACGTAATTGTAACGTGCATGGTGCCGCACAGCAAATGTGCTCAGGGTGATAGTGTGTTTCTGGGTGTGTGTGTGATGCTTTTCATCTGTTGACTATAGAACCAGCCCATATCTCAAACACACATACACAAACACACTTCCCTCTAGTGGAACTATTAGCCAGCATGGAGTTGCTCAGTAATTCCCAAACATGGATAGGCATCCCGTAAGGGGTACTTAAACAGGTTTCAGGAAAAATTTTGGTTATTTTTAAAATAAAAGTAACTTAGACAAAATGTTATTTGGTCATCAGTTATTTGCGATTAATGATATTATTTCTTCATTTTTTGTTTTTTGTTTTGAAAACATTGCTCTGTTTGTTTAAGCACCTGATCAGCCTCACGCAGCAACTAGCTCCACCAATGGAATGTGTCTAGAATGGGACTGTGTGTTTGGACCAATGTCGTATGGAATTATTTATTTATTTATTTTTTTGGGGAAACCTGTTCGAAAACTGTCCTTATTTTTGTAATTGCATTTGGTTATGCTGTTGGCCCACTTATTAATGATGATAATTGCATGTCAGCATGCAAAACAAATTTTGTTAAGCATCTCTTGTTGAGCATCATTTTGTCTTAAATTGGTTTTTGATATTGGTGTCACTGAAGGGATGATAGAGCATCCTGGCCCTGTGGTAAAACAGGAGACAAAAATGCTGGGAAACACTGGAGTTGATGTTTGCAGAGAGGGTACCTGTCTTTCTCTCTCTCTACTGTTGTCTCTGTGCCGGGTCTTTGTGCATGGGATCCTTGGGTGATTTGGGATTTCTCCTGGTTGCAGGCCTGGGGGAGGACCGGTAACTGAGCCACCAGCCGAGGGAGCTGGACCAATTACACTGTTAGGATAAATGTAGCGCCATGCATGGATTGTGGTACTTAACAGGCTGTATGAAGGCATGCTTCACCAGGGTATTTTAAATGGAAGGGAATTTAAAAACAGATTTATGGGGCAGTTAAAAATAGTAAGCGACTGATATCCCTCCCCCATACGTTTGCCTCTTTTCTTTTTCATGAAATGATAGATCTGCAGAAAGAGGGAAAGCTGTCCCCAGCGGAGCAGCCCAACACAAATTGACAATTTCAATCCTGTAGCATAATATCCTCATTGTCTTTCCTCACTTCATTTCTTCTGTCCTCCTGACCAACAGTGGCATATTAAATTAAGCCTTAACTAAATCTGAGTTAATGAATTATTCCAGCACCTATGATGTGATTATTTTAATTAATGGGACAACATACCTGCCGTCACTCTTGTCTGCTAATGAACAGTGCACTCAGCTCTAATGTCTTTTTCTGACACTGCCCACTACCCCCCTAAATAATGGGAAATGAGTGTTTCTGTGTCTGATGGCCAGTTCCCTCCTGTGAAATAAAGCTTTGTGAATCAGTGGTAGCCTTTTCGAGACACACACACTGCTGGGAAAAAAAACTGGTTGTACTGGTTTTTAGCTGCATATAATTGGTTGTCATATCATATCTTCCCCTGCTTCCCTTATAGTAAAGTACTACAGTTGTTAACATCCATAGCTGCACCAATTATTCAAACTTCATCAAAAATGAGACAAATCCAAATTCTGCTGTAAAGCAGCTGTAACAAGACAATAGTATAATTATTCAGCTCAAATCAATTCAGTGTTGGTCTAGTTCAATAAATGTGAACCTGGACCACAAAACCAGTCTTAAGTCGCTAGGATACATTTGTACATTTGTAGCAAAAGCCAAAAAAACATTGCAAGGGTCAAAATTATACATTTTTCTTTTATGCCAAAAATCATTAGGATATTAAGTAAAGATCATGTTCCATGAAGATATTTTATAAATTTCCTACCGTAAATATATCAAAACGTAATTTTTGATTAGTAATGTGCATTGCTTAGAACTTCATTTGGACAACTTTAAAGGCGATTTTCTCTGTATTTAGATTTTTTTTTTTTTTTTTTTTGCACCCTCAGATTCCAGACTTTCAAATAGGTGTATCTCGGCCAAATCCTGTATCTCGGCCAAATGTATCTCCTATCCTAACAAACCATACATCAATGGCATATTTATTCAGCTTTCAGATGATGTATAAATCTCAATTTCCAAAAATTTACACTTATGACTGGTTTTGTGGTCCAGGGTCACAAATGTGTAATTCATCAGTTATAAAGAAATTGAATTCTACAGAAGACAACAATGTCCTTATTCAGCTTTAGTCAGTACGATGTTGATTCAAGTTCAAAAACTGTCAATGTTGCAAAATTTGTCAATTATGAAACTCATTCAATACAGCTATGAAGCATTTCTTCAAATGACAATAGTGTCTTCATTCAGCTCAAATCATTTCAAGTTTTGTTCTAATATAGTGTCAGCACATTCAAATTGATAAAATTATTATTTTTTTGTCTTGTAAACCCCAAAGACATATTAAGTAATAAATTAAGTATATTAAATAACTTAAGTATAAATTAAGGCTACACGATAAATCGCATGCGATTGTCATGCGCATCTCGTCAGTAAAGCCGGTTCTGTGATTAGTAGTAAATCTCCATCACGTGCTTTCAGATGGAGCAGCATTTAATACACAGAGCTGTAGATCATTGACAAGCTACACAATATTGTGTTCATAATCGCAGATGAATCACCTTCGATTATGAACACGATATTACGTAGCTTGTTAGTGAACTACGGCTCTGTGTATTAAATGCTGCTCCATCTGAAAGCACGTGATGGAGATTTACTACTAATCACAGAACCAGCTTTACTGATGAGATGCGAATGACAATCGCATGCAATTTATCGTGCAGCCCTAAAATATTATTTATATTAATTTATATTAATATTAATTATTTATAATAAATAAATAAAGAATAAAATGAATGGAGCACAGAGAAGCATAATGTAGCCACACTTTTATTTGAAAACTCTTTTTAAATAATTTTCTGTGGAGAAAATGGGAAGTACAATTCGTTACACTGTTACTGTTCATATAAGGTATGCAAGCAGGAAGTATAATCTTGTACAAAACCTGCCCCTGCAGTGCCACACATTGACATTCAAGGGTATTTGACACTCTATGTGGAAACTGGCAAATGTGCAGTTTCAGTCCATTTGCCTCTGTTGTGTCTGTAACTGACCGGGATCTGTTGAAACATGAACATAAAACTGTCACTCTGCTAAAGAACTTCTTTTACACAGAGACACAATTAAAAAAAGTACACGACATAAACACAGCCAACTATCAAAGCCAAAAACATCCACCCAGTGCTGATGGTGTCATGACACACCTCTCTAGAACTGCCTTGATCTCTTCTTGACCTCCATGGCCGCACACGTGAAAACGGTTGACCCGTTGCACCAAGCTAAATTTTACTAGAATTTTGGCCTTAAGACACTACTTAATTCCAAATCTTCAGATTTCTATTGATTATTAAGATGCAGTCTGTTTTTGTGCTCTTTACTTATAGACAGACACACAGTGGCAGACTGAAAAACCTACTTTCAGTGTGTCCTACTTTTATATATACATTTAATTTGTTAATTTTCTCTCATTATTTTTCTGTCTCTTTTTTTTTTTTTCTCCAGGTCAGAAAAAAAAAAAAATCATCTTATGTGAACTTGTAGGACAAAGTTAACAGAATTTTCAGTTAAAAATGTTATTAGCTAGTTAAATAGCTAAATGTGATCAAATTAATCATTTATGTATATTGTCCAGTAAGAAATAAATGGCCATTGATGTTACATAGTCTGCCTTGGCAAATCACATATGTGTCATATAGTACAATTTGACAAGTAACAACTGTGTAGAACAGAAACACATTGTACGGCCAGCTCTACACTATTATCTATAGTAGCTATTTTCTGAAATGATATCAAAAGAAACTTGGTTGTTTGTCTATAGTTTTAGTTTTCATAATGTGTGTGTGAACAGATCCTGTCTCTGATTCAAACATACACATTACACAACTCACAGGATTCTTACATCACACACTCGCTCATAAGAAAACACCTAGTTCCCCATGTTCATTCCTGTGCATTCATGCGTTCAGACTGAGCCCTGTAGATCTGTACTTGGGTTTGTGGTCTTTGTCAGACAGTAACAGACAGTTGCAGTAAAAGCGGCTGTGTTTGATATTTAAAGTTCAGGCTCCGCTGAGGCTGAAGGCCAGACTAGAGGATTGACGTGCTATAATTTTCTCTGCCATCTCTTTCACTGAGAGACAGGAACATTTCACTGTACTGAATAATACACTGCAAAATAACCCAAACTCTTTTTCTATAGGACTCTAGCTTCATCTGCCCCACCTAGTAGTATGTAAAAAATGTTCACAACACAATGGCTCATTGCTATTAAAAAGACACTTTCACATATAGAGACATAAAATACTGGCAGGTTCATCGAAAATATTTTGTGTTTCTGTGTTCTGTTGCCAGCATTTATGTCCTGTATATGCAAAAGACTTTAATGATAATATAGGACACCTGCTCTTTCAACTTTCAACTGAAGCTACTTTTCAGATTGTTTTTTTTTTTTTTTTTGGATTTGCCCCCAGGAGGTGATTGGTCCAAACAAGAATTTATTGTGGTAAGGTTTATTGATTTGGACCACACTCAAGTGTAGGGTTCTTCTCAGAACTGTAAATTACCATCCGTAGGCTAGAATGGTCCTGGCTGTAAGGTCTGGTTCTACTGCAATTCTATCTAAAGCAGTATAGAGAGTTTAGAGACTGCAAGAAGAGTGTATCTAGTTGTGTGTGTTACTAAAACATAGCAAACTAATCTACTGCACAACTATGACACAGAATAAGTAGCTAATTTAAATCTGTCTTAAATAAGCTACACTATACAAGCTGCATGGAGAATGTGGAATTTTTTTTTTTTTTTTTTTTACACACACACACACGCACGCACACACACACACACACACAGAGTATAATATAATATAATATAATATAATATAATATAATATAATATAATATAATATAATATAATATAATATAATATAATAATAAAAAATAAGAGGGATCATGAAATTTGCATGTTATTTTTTATTTAGTACTGCCCTGAATAAGCTATTTCACATAACAGATGTTTACGTATACTCATAACTGAATTTATAAAAAATGACTCCATTCAAAAGTTTACATACCCTTGATACTGTGTGTCATTTCCTGGATGATCCACAACTGTCTTTCTGTTTTGTGATAGCTGTTCATGAGTCCCTTGTTGGTCCTGAGCAGTTCAACTGCCTGCTGTTCTTCAGAAAAATCCTCCAGCTCCTGCACATTCTTTGGTTTTCCTTTCCAACAGTGACTGTATGATTTTGAAATCCATTTTTTAACACTGAGGACAATTGAGGGACTCATGCATAACTATTACAAAAAAGGGTAAATTGTACTTATTTTGTCTTCTGGAAAACATGTAAGTATTTATGTAGCTTCTGAAGTCCAGTACAAAATGAAAATAATATTATCGTTAAACAAAATGAGAAGAATTTACACATCATCATCCTGTTCAAAAGTTTACACCCCCCGGCTCTTAATGCATTGTGCTGCCTTCTTGAGCATCAGTAAATGTTTTCACCTTTTGTAATAGTTGTGTATGAGTCCCTCAATTGTCCTCGGTGTGAAAATATGGATCTCAAAATCATACAGTCACTTTTGGAAAGGGTTCAAATGTGCAGAAGTTGCTGGAAAACCAAAGAATGTACAGGAGCTGGAGGTCCTGAACTGCTCAAGACCAACAAGGGACTCATGAACAACTATTGAAAATATAAAAACAGTCATGGATCATCCAGGAAATGACACATAGTATTAAGATTCAAGGGTATGTAAATTTTGATTGGGGTCATTTTTATAAATTCAGTTTTTTTTTTTTGTCTTGTGGAGTATATGTAAACATCTGTAATGTGAAATAGCTTATTCAGGACAGTACTAAATTAAAATAAATAAATTAAAAAAAAAAAAAAACATTCAATGTTCATGATCCCTCTTATTTTGTTTCAATTATTAACATTTTGCACATTCTGCAAGGGTATGTAAACTTATGAGCACAACTGTGTGTGTGTGTGTGTGTGTGTGTGTGTGTGTGTGTGTGTGTGTGTATATATATATATATATATATATATATATATATATATAATAAAATACATATATATGTATATGAAATGCAATATTACCAAAAGTGTCACTATTTGCTTTAATTTTATTATTTATTTATTTATTTATTTTTTGGTTAAATTATTTTGCTTAATATATTTAGCAGACTTACTGTTGTGACACTTTTGGTAATATTGCATTCCATTATCCCACGAAAAATAATAAATATTCAATCTTTTAAAATATTCACAGTCTCAGATTTCTGTTCTCATTCCCAGGTAACATGTCATGGGCCATATAGTGAACATTACTGCACAAGACAGAGAAGGACAGTGAAAGTACAAGATATATTGAGATGACAGACTGCATGATCAGGACTGCTGTGACTCCTGTTCTGGCCTGGAGCCGTGTGACACTGATCCGATCTAGTTAAACAACAGCTGTTTATGATTTCAAGGGAAATCAGAGGAAAGATTCTCTCTGGAGACGCTGCTCTGTGCCAGGCACTCCTCCTTTTCGTAAATCAAATACCTGTACAGAAGCCTGTGGGTGTCAGCTGATTCCAAAACTAACCAAATCAGCCATTCATTGTATCATAGCCTCAATAACAGCTTGTCATTGCATTTCAGAAGTGAGAAAATCTGGTTAAGAGTTTGAAAAGAACTGACCTTGAGAAGGTTAAAAGTTTGATTGGCACCAACTGTTGTAGGACATCATTCAAAATCAGTGGATAGGTGAGAAAAGGTGAAACAAAAAGAAAGCAAGAAAAAAATCAGGTTATGTCAGGTTTGTAGTCCTGCTGTGGATTGAAATGAATAGTGAGCTGTTTTATAGTTTCGTCTGGTTGGGACTTGTGAATGTTTGCTGTGATGTCGTTCAGATTCAGAAGTGGGCGGCACTCTTCAGCCATGTGGACCATGACTATAAATCCCACTGAAATGATGCAATGGGGCAAATTATAGAAGCTGAAGTAATCAGTAAAGTTGGCGTTCATGATGCTGTAAATTCCTTTAGATTACACTTTGCCAATACATGATATATATTTGTGTGACAGGCTACCATATGCTGAATTTGACCAGTAATAACTCAATGAGCTTGTTACTAGGTACATGTTTTGGCTTTACATTATAAATTGGTGTTTCTTCAACTATCAGAAAATTTAGAATTAAACTCCCTATAACTTTTCAAAAATCCAAAACATAGTTTGTCTTACTAACAGAGTCAAACAATGAAGATACATGAATCTCTGGAGAATTCTATCTTTATCTCTCTCCGTCTCTCTGTGGGCCATCATGAATAAATGTAATCTGCATTTAGTTCAGGACATTTACATTTTGGTGGAATAAAAATGTAAGAACATACTCTTTACTGAAGAGAGCTCACTCTGAAAAATAATGTTAAAAACAGTTGAGAGAGCAAGAAATCAAGAGAGAGCCTTTCCTGTCTGCATAGTCATCACTGTCCCAGGCAAAGCAAGGAAACACATGTCTCTGTTTAATTATGGTTATATGACCATCATAAACAGACTGGTGTTATGAAGGGAGATCCTTTATGGGAGTGTAGAAAACCAAACTCACTCTTTGAAGTGTGAAATGCACTCTGCTTAGAGTCATAAAACTGCTGAGCTAAACACACTCAAATGATATTTACTTTTTCTGTGGAGCGCCTGAGTTACTTTATTGTGCTAGTAGAGGCATTAATTGGTTATTTTAAAAAGATTATACAGCCCAACATAAGCATTTTATATACTGAAATGCACATTGGCAGCACATGTATGGAGGCTTGATGTATGGTGACAAGGTGTAAGTCATTTTCTAAAGTAAACACAGACGCAGTGGCTTTACTGGGCCGATTACCTGAACCACAGGGAGGCACTTGTAAAAACCTGAGATCTCTGATGCTTTCTCCTGTCAACAAACATCTCATTTATTACACCAAGGATAATCACAAAAAAAAAATAAATAAATAAAAAATCTCCATGGCCTAGCAAATCTCCATGGCCTAGCACTGCAGATTTTTGCTCTATAATATTAGGAAAATCAGACATTACCTACAGTATTTGGTTGTGCTGTGCAGCTGGCCTTCCAGCTATCACCATCAAGTATTTACAGACAAACCAGAAAGCACCGTGGGCTTATATATATATATATATATATATATATATATATATATAATATATATATATATATACTTCTCTTCATATTCCCAATATAAACTGACAAGTTATTATGATAGCCAAGATTAGTTTTTCCCCATGCACTAAAGTGTGCCCAAAATAAATGATTCCTCATTCACTGAAACTATAGCCAGTATACGCACACTTGTGCCTCCAGATCAGTTGATTTTTATTTTAATGCACCAACTTGTAAACAGCCTACAGTTAACGAAGTAAATAACAAAAGAATTGTTTATCGTGACTGTTATTAACAAATCTAATTATTTATTAAGTGTTGGTTCCGCTTCAAGTTGTGCCTAACCACATCCCTTAACTGTGGTAAAACCACTGTAATGCACAACCTCCCATGGCTTATTGCTTTAATTTACTATCCACAGACTCTCTCTTGTTAGTTTATACCATGATTGTATCCCTGGAGGCTAGTAAAGTCATGTAAACAGCCTACTCCACATGATTGCGGTTGGATACATTGAACTCACAGTTCTCCTCAAGCATTGAAATGCACACAGGAAGTGTCACACTCATCCAAGTCTGCAGGCTAGAGGGCTTCTATGGTGACTTAAGAGTCAGAGATGCGTAGATTTGTGAGTCTCTCTCAACAAGACCACATGCTTTATGCTAGCAGAGTGTAGATTGGTCACCAGACCCATTCATTCATCAGATGTCTCCATTCACAGAGATATCCTCCAGTGGGCATCACAATGCTTCAGCAGGCAAACACACTTGAGTCTGAAGCCCCTGGGGAAAGAACACATTCAAACATACACACACAAATGCTTTTTAAATGTAATCACATCATGTCATTCCAAACCTGTATGCTGTTATTGCAAAGTATGTCAACTCAACAATTTTGTACTCTGCATGACTCCATTTCAGAGCTTCGGCACAGGGGAATATTATCTGTGAATAATGACTTACATTTCAGATTATAGGCTACTTGTATGATGCTTTTTGTCATTTTGGAGCTTAACAGACCAAGTCCCTATTTGACTTTCATTAAACAGAAACTAGTAGCCAATACAATCTTGAATATTTATCCTTCTACGTTCCACAAACATTAATATATATATATATATATATTAGCCCTAAATTTAAGATTTAAGATTTTCTGAATGAAATAAAATCGAATAGATTCAAATAAATAAACTATGCCATATTTTTTTGAGTACAGAAATCGTACCTGTTTCATTTAAAATACAAATATGCATCACATTAAGTTTATTACTTTGTGTATGGTAAAGCTGTGTAATCCAAACGAATGGACATTTTATATGTATTTCAAATACAGTAAATAAATATTAAATTTAGATTTTTTTTTTTTTTTTTTTTTTTTTTTGGAGTGCAGAAGAACTGTAATTTTCATTCAACTAATCCTTTTATCTGGATGTACCTGAATTGCTAAGCATAGTATGTTTTACGTGTTAATCTCATCGCAAATTGTCAGGTCATGACGGCCCATCGTAAAACCCAAATCTAAAGGCTGGCATAGACAGGATCCATATGTCAGCTCCTGTACGTGGTCATCAGATGGCCTCCACCTCAGCGGGCGTCAGCTCTAGTCTGCCCATCCATCACCTCCCACCCTGCATTAAAATTTAATTCTGGTTACTGAGTGAGGCCATTGAAACTTTTATCTCAACCCTTCTTTATCTTCTCTTCATTAAGTTCTCATGCCATAATAGCCCGAGAGCTCTGCGGCTAAGGATGATGTTTTGAATAATGAAGACTCATTATTCCTGCACAGAATGCTTGTTAATTCAAATGATGATATTAAAACTATAGTAGCCTTTAGCAGTGGGGTGATTTCTAGCATACTTTATCATGTATCAATATATACTCTGTTTGTCAAAACTGCCCTGGGCAGGACGTGACATTCTCACAGAGGACTGGAGCGCTTCACAGGCCCCGGAATACTCCAAGGTGACAACTCTCTGAGTCCGAGCCCTCAGGAAATGGGAACGTGGGGACAGAACCCGACTTCAAGTGCCATCAAACGCACACATACACGCATAGCGACACATTCTTCATCTCTGTCTCTGTCTTTTGATGTCATGAGGAACACATGCTCATGCATAGTAAATCCATACACACACAACCGCACCATAACGTGTATATGCTTGATTGTGCACGTTAACCTTTACAGATCATCTCTTTTTCTTATTTGCATTTGAGTTGGAGATGTTTTAGTTGGTTGGTTATCTTTTTTTAAGGAATGGGTGGGTTTTATGTACATGGATTTTAGAATTTCAGTTCATAATTTAGAATTCAACTTGAATTGGCCACATGCCTCACAGGATATTCAATTAGAATTTAAATTTAAAATAACAGGAAGAAATATTTAAAGAACTGCAAACAGTTTATATACATAATATATAAAGTGTAATGTGATTTATATAGATGATATATAAATGAGTTCAATAAATTTCAAACTGATTGTTACTATTATATGAGGAAATTCCTCATATGTTGTTTATATGAAAACATACTATGGGTAATTTAAAAAAAAAAAAATAAAAATAAATAAATAAATCTAACTGAATTCTAGTTCAATTAAAATGACAGTTCTGCATTCAGTCTGTTGCCTCAATTCAAATTCATTAATTAAATTGAAATTTAAAGGGCACTCTGAATGGTGCACATTTCTGTTGTGAATATTAAATATTTCATTGGAAGGTCTGTTCTACTGCAAAACAGCTATGCTATTATAAGCAAGTACCTGACTCCCACAATGCATTGCTGCCCCTCAGGCAGGGTCACAGGAACTGCTACTTTGGGTTTCAGAGCCAAAAGAGGAAGCAAGACCCAGCATGCCACATGAACAATGTAATGATCATATACATCTGCTCCACCTTTCTATACAAAGAACCTGGTCTTACTTTTGTTTAACAGGCCAAAAACTGCAAAAGTGATATATTGAAATATTAGCCATAATGCATTTGTCTAGTAAAGTATACAGAGTCAATTGAAATCGGGTGACTAATTTATCTCAATATGAATGAGAGTTCCTGAAATACTGGAATGTAAGCCAATGCAACTCAGTTCTGATGTTCTGGCTTGATTCCCCATGGCCCATCCAGTGTCTGCTGAAAAGCCCAATAGAGTGAATTATCTGGGGTGGCAGATATCCAACACAAACCTTGCCGCCAGCCACATACACACACTGTACTTGCACAGCCTGGTGAAAGGTACCACACTACACACATGCCCACAAACAAACAGAATGTACAGCAGAATGTACAAAACCACAGCATGTCCAATGCATTGGATGCATGTTGTCTTGTTGTGTAATACTCACTTAATTGGCATGTGTGCGTATTTCTGAGAACTTTCTTTTGGTTGTCATTTAGCTGGCAAACTCATTTATATTGAACTACTTAAGATTTGTTTGATTGAATAAGGGCTTTCATTTGAAAGCCCCAGTTGTAAATGACTGCAATGGCAATTCCCACAGTGATGTACTGATTAACCTGGTTTGTTATGGGGTCTGAGAGTGGTTGACGTGAATAGCTTTTATGTGAACATTCCAAACAAACTCTCGTTTTCCAAATGAACATTTCAAGTGAACGCTCTCTATCTTTTTAAGTAAATGATCAATAATTTCATGTAGCAATTATGTGTCTATTTATTTATTTATTTTTTTTTTTTTTTTCTGAATGTACTTTGAATTTAATGAATGAAGGTACTTTGCTTATAATTTGACTGTGATGCGAACTTATTCATTATGAAATTTAAACTTGTATTGTTATTATTACTATAACTATTTGTATTATTTAAAAAAGGTTTCAAATCCCCATCAAAGGTTAAAGAAAGACACATGCACACACACACACACACACGCACACTAATACACACCCTAAAAAAATCAAATATCTTTGAGTTAAAGAGCATGGAGGTGGGTGCTCTACCTGATAATGGGTTTTGTGGACCCCTGCAGGCATGAACCGTTGGCAGAACCTGAATGCTGTGGAGGGATCAATGGAAGAATGAAAGAGGGAGAATGAACATCAGCGGATGTATAAAGAAGCAGAAATCCTGTGGCATCAGTCTTTGGGAAGAGGTGAAGAGCCTGGCTCAGGAAGTAATCTGTTGTTAAGACACAAGGCTGCTGTAAGGTTTCCCATCAGCGTGTGGATTATGACAGCGGAATTGTCATTTACATCAGCTCGTACTTTTATGCGTCAGTGGCGCGGCGGTTAATAGCATTTAGCAAACAATGAGCTCGGCGCATCATCTCAATCTCGGCCGTCAAATCCACAAGTTGGAGAGCGCTGAGCTCTTGTTGATGTTTACGCAGACAATAGCTGTTGTTGTGGCCTTGTAACGGAGCTAATTCCCCCTATCTCTCCGCTCCATGCGCCTGCCATGGCTGTCACTCCGTGCATATCTCTCTCGATGTATCAACTCCCACCATTGTCTTTGTGCAGTGGCTTCAATAATCCTATGTAACGCCTGTGTATTCTGTTTTCTAGGACTGCATGAGTACCATGACCAGACTCAGTCCTCGAACAGACTGGAGACGTCTACAACGTGTGCTTCTTTTATTTTGGTGAAGGAATCTCTGTCTAAAGGCGAGCTAAGCTGGCAGGGTTAAAACCCTTGTTTTTATTTATGAAGACTTTAGTTGGGTCTTCCTGGAAGCGCAGGGGGAAAAAAAGTCTCACCTTTGAGGAAAATGTGGCGTTAATCCAGTTACTGTAAAGCGTGACATTTCAAATGAACAGCTGTATTTGTGACATCTGTCTGAACCTTTAATTATAACTACAACATGTCTGAAATGGCTTGCTGAGCTCTTCCTTATTAACAGGAAGTGTCCCATGAGGAGCCGTAGAGACAAATTGCTTCTTAAAGTTGCTGTGAACCTGCAGAGGAGGACTTAACATGCAATTTGCACACTGTGCACAGACGTTGCTTTAAAGTGCAATGATCCAACTTATGTTCACGCAAACAATGCCTCCTGAGACTCTAGATGCCAAATGCTGCTGCAGCACCCACTCAACATCTGACAGGGAAATGAGGCTCCTTCATAGTGCACTAGCAGTCACCGGTGAGGCAGTTGTGGCCTGCAGCTACAGCCTGCTGGAGGGCGGCAGGTGTGTGTGGCTGGGCCTGTGATGGATTGACAGAAAGCAGCAGAAGAAAGTGGGCGGTAGATGGGTTGAGATGACTCTTTGACATATACGGCCGACATCACAATGTGAGTTATGCTCGACTGTAATGAGCAAAGGCAGCTGTATGTGAACGTGGCTCTGTAGAAACACGCTTAAACTCTTTGCTATCAATCACACACAGATGGGCTCTCTTTTGCACCTTTGATTCCATTTCAAACACTCTTTCTTTCTTTTCAAGTTTCTTTTGCATTCAATTTGTTTCAACAATCAAGACTATGAGAATAACATGATTGCTAGGGCACCAGTGGTTTCATGAACCAGCACACTAGAGTTAAACAATAGCCAGGCACAGCATTTCAGGTCAGTGGAGCACATTACGATAAACTGCACAAAGGACTAACTAGCTGTTAAATTAACACAGAATACCTGCAGCAGCTGGAGGTCAAGTTAGAAGTCAAACATCACTATTACTATCACATAATCAAACCCATGACCTCGGCATGATGCTCTATTAGTTAAACTGCAGTTACTCATGCTTGAGTTAAACACTAAATTTGTCTCTTTTGTAAATGGAGACCTTAAATCATGCAACTTGATGAGGAAATGTGTGCTATTACTTATCTAAGCAATTAGACTTACTGTATGTTTTCCAAATGGCGGAAAATAAAACTGGTGAAAAACATCCCACAACTTAAATAATGCCATATCTAGAGACCACCAGAATAGCCAATCCAAGCGACTTGGTGGTTGGTCTTTTGACTTAGGATAGTAAGCAGCTACTGAGAACATTCTAGCAGCACAAAAAAAAAAAAAAAAAAACCCCAAAAAAAACCCCTCCCAGAACCTATCAACAACCACATCATTGTTTGTGATTTGTTTATACCATTGCAAAATGTAAACTGTTTTATTGCACAACTCTCTCTATATATAGTTGGAAATATATTATATAATTTTATTCACATAAACACAGTACACTCAGTATATACTATATAGCATACTGCTTTTACATTATCACCAAGTTCTTTATATAAAGCTGGGGTATGTCTAATACATATGCATGATTTTTTTTCCCCAAACAAGTTCAGCACAAACCTTAGCCAATTGTAAAGATTTCATTGGTCATGTTGATCCCACAGCTGATTACCTATACAATGCTAACTCCTACATGAATCTTAACCTGTAATCCTAAACTTAACCAATGAAACTGGCTGTAGGACATGATTTGTCCTGAAGTTGTTTGGGACAAAATATTTTGCCACTCATGTAGGGAGATATATACAGCACATCTCAATTGCTTGATTGCTTGTATGGTCATAAAATATGAACTATATTATTGTCCAGCTCTAATCTGATAAATGTGACAATACTATGTTCTACTATACTATACTATACTATACTATGCTATATAATGTGTATTGTGAAAAGCGCTTAACAAATAAATTTGACTGGACTTGACATCAGTCTGGCAACCACTCAAATCACATTCAAATAATGGCAGCAAGCAGCAGAATTTCTTCAGAACATCTAAAAAATCTAGCTCTGAATAACTTGTTCTGTCCCTGTTACTCTAGTATGAAGGTGTGAGAGAGATAAAGAGGGGAGCGAGCAGTCCTGAATAAGTAAAACTCTATTCCACTCCACTCTCCATTATTAATATACACCCCTTCATCTGTCATTAACACACTCCTGCTCTTCCTGACTGCTTTTGTTCTATTAAAACTCCTGCCATTCTCTCTCTTTGTTTGTTTTTGCGTGTTTGTTTTCTGCCATTCTTCCTCGACTGCTGTCTGTCTCTGTGGTTTTCTCAGCTCTTCTGCCTGATCTGTGTACACATTCACTCTTTCTGTCAGGGAAAAATAAAAAGTAAAATGTTGGACTGACTGATCTATCTGCTCCATTTATCATGTCTGAATGATTAGAGTTCAGAGAGAGGGTGTGTGAGAGTGTGTTTCCAGCAGTAAGTTGAAGAGGGGTCACTAGATTTCATTCTCATCAGATGAGAGACACTGTAAATGGGCCAGTGGGGGAGAAGAGCGATGAGGAAATAACTCTAAGCAGAACCTGTCACTGCTAATCCAACCTGCATTCAGACGAACAGTTTAAAAGCAGTTCAGCAACATTCCTGTTATTACATCACAGGCATTTTAAAGTCAAAGTACAAATGCAAAAAATGTGACCAGAGTGATAGGGGACTTGAAGAAGTGTCTTTAGACATAAGCCAAAATATTTCTTAATGTAGGTTTATATACAGTATATATAATATTTAAACATTTTTTTTTAATTATTATTTTATTTTATATTATTTATTGATTTTTTTTCTGTAGGTGGTGTTATTTGCTTTTAGTCCAAATGAACAAAACAGGTTTGAACCAGAAACCATGATTTTCAGTTAGACCAATATAAAAATGCAATTTAAGTAAATGACATTATTTCACTGTTTTCAGTCTGCTAGAATATTTCTGCCAAATTGTTATGTAAAATTATCATTGTTGAACACTCAAAAGTTAAATGACAAAGTGGTTATCTTTGTCATTTGTAAAAGATTTTGAGGACAACATCACGTCTTACTCTGCCTGTAAGCCTATTTATTTTGCTATCCGAACTATGCTGGATTATATAGCTAGTTGCAGTTTATTATTTGTATTTTCCCTATTCTCCACAATCCTATCAGAACAGACTTGTAACCAAATAATCTGACAGCAAAATGCAGCACACATTTTGTAGATCTTTCTGCAAAATACTAATGACAGTCAAGTTACAGTTTTTAATTATTCTTAGAAAGCAAAATACTCCTGACATTTCATCGTTCAATATTTAATAACACAATGCAGTTATGAAAATCAAAACTAAAATTGTGTCACTCTCCTTGAGTTTTTTTGGAGGAGGATCTCCTCTGGCTCTTCAGGGGTCTTCACCGGGATTATTCATGCTCTCAGGATTAAAAGTCGACCGTCTGTCGCCCCTCTGCTCAACACGCGTCACCCTATCACAGCCAATAGTGTGTCAGCAATGGGTGCAACAGGCATGATGGTTGGCCACCCACGCTTCCAAGAGCGTGGGGAGAGCGGTATCAAACGGAGAACATCTGTGAGCGCTGGGCCGCGTGGACCTGAAACAGAGGATGCCTGGGGCAACAAGCTCTGCATTGGCCCACAATGCACTACTACAGAGAGTGAGAGCACAGCCAAACGCATCCAGGCCCCAGTTTGGATAACAGAACGCAAAGAGAGTGGGGACGCAGGCCAGAGACCATCCACAGACTGGATGATCTGAAACTGGGTGAAGTTATGAGAGGAAGGATGGACTTTGTTTGTGATCTTGCTGTAATATTCAACAAATAAAAAAATATATATATATTGTGCAAAATTCATGGTCAGTCATTGGTGCACATTATCCCAACAACAAAATAAAATGTCTTCATTAAAATACATTAAAATGGATAATGACTTTAAAACAACATTTTGTTTCACAAATTCCTCTTACTGCTCACCACCTCCTCCAAATACCAGGCTCTATTCTAGTATGTAATGCCTAGTTTTTCGCAGTCCAATCAACTTACAATTGATAAAACCTGCACAAATTTTTTGCCTCTTTGAATATCGTTTCAGTCAAAAATATGCCAGATTACTGAAGAACAATGAGCTGCAAACATACTAGTTTAAGTTTTGCAGTACTTTAAAGAGAGGTGTTGCATGGTGTTTTGTTGCAGGACATTGTAGTGATATTGTACTTTTTTATATTGTAATATTATATATCTAGTAATGCCATTTGTTTGTATGTTATTTATTAAAATTATTATCTTAGATGTGAAAACAATAATTTTAAGATTTGATTTAGCTATAAAATAACATTAATTTGATTTGGGGTGAAACAATGGTAACACTTTATTTTAAGGACCAATTATCATGATTAACTAGTTGTTTATTAGCATGCATATTACTAGCATATTGGCTGTTTATTAGTACTTATAAAGCATATATTAATGTCTTAATCTGCGTGATCATATTTTGGATCCCTTAATCCAAACTTAACAACTACCTTACTAACTATTAATAAGCAGCAAATTAGGAGTTTATTCAATAAAAAACTCTTAGTTAAGAGTGAATATGTGTTCCTTAATCTAATGTGTTACAGAAACGATCAATCAATCAATAATTAATTGATTAATCCATGAACATGGCCTTGTTTTGGAATTTCAATATACTATATATCAATATAGAACAAAACATATTTTAACACTTTAGACATTCTACTCCAGTCAATATACTATATGCTAAGTATACAGTACTCAGTATACTAAGTCATTCTAACTATAAGTAACTTTGCAAGTATGTCAACTCATTCTTCTAAACGTAACCCCAATTTACTAGTCTACTAATACTTATACACTCTTACAAAAATAAAGACACATATACACATACACATATAGACTCTTACAAAATAAAGTATACACATGTACACTCTTACAAAATAAAGGTTCCAAAATGTGGTTTTCACAGTGAAAGCGTGTATTTTAAGAGTGTAAGAGTGACTTTATATTAAGAGATTGTAAGAGGCCATTCTTAGCATGGCTTACAATGGGGCCTATATAGTATTAGGTATTAGTATAAACTGTTGTCTTTGACAAACTGTTTTTCTCCTCAGTTACTACTTTTTATGGCAGAGCAACAATATGAATCAATCCAAGTAAGTTTTAAAGATAGAACTGTTGACATGTATACCTACTCATCCAGTTTTTTTTTTTTTTTTTTTTTTTTTGTTAACTGTATTTCACAGTTAATTGCAACAATAATGCAAAAACCTTCAGTGTATACAACAAGACCAAGCATTCATGTCCACATTTGCAAACGTGTGTTGAGTATGTTCCTGTCCTGTGAATAAATTGTTGCAGTTTTCTCTCTCGCACACGCATGGCACTATTACCCATGTCTTTCTCTGTTAGCCCAGTGAGTTATGCTCAATTGTGTCTGTTTATTCTCCCACAAGTACAATTCTTATAACATCTCTTCTGAGCTCCCCAACAGTTCAATAAAATATCAGTCATCTGCCACAGCTCTTATGGTTCACACAAACAAACACGTGCATGGTGAGTGTTTGTCACTGATACACAGATGTGACACAATGTCACCTGTGTTAGGTGTGTGTGTAGCATCTGTTCTTGTTTTTAGCTCAGTTAACTCCTTTAATAGATGCCAGTTTCGAAGCAGGTGTGAGAGTGTCCCTGTAGGTTTTTCAGGTCTCTTTCTCTGTCATTATGAAGACGTGTGTATAAGCGAAATGTGTCAACATATTCAC
This sequence comes from Spinibarbus caldwelli, assembly GCA_039654775.1. Taxonomy (NCBI): domain Eukaryota; kingdom Metazoa; phylum Chordata; class Actinopteri; order Cypriniformes; family Cyprinidae; genus Spinibarbus; species Spinibarbus caldwelli. The sequence continues at coordinate 20,033,604 of CM077262.1, read as the reverse complement.
AGATGTGTGACTGTTGTGAGTGTTGGGTAAAAGCTTCAGTACTCTTAAATCATTTAATTTTATTTAGAATTTATTCTGAATCTTATTCAACAGCATTTGAAATGGTTGAATGCAGAATGAAAGTCTTTCACCATGCTTCATCTAGTTTTATACAATTAAATCAATTAATTTGACTGTCACATGAACGTAGGTATTATTAGCATAGCCACTAATAAAGAGGTGATTAATTTGCATGGCTGCTCATTTCCTCTTCCTGTCATACACTTATTTCATTGGGCTCAATAATTCTCTCTCCAAATTTACACAAATTTAGCTCATATTGAAATGTGAGAAAGTGTTCCTGTGTGTGTGCAGAGAGGAAAGATGTGTGAGGATTACTGGATCTCTCTCTCTCTCTCTCTCTCTCTCTCTCTCCTCTCTCTCTCTCTCTCTCTCTCTCTCTCTCTCTCTCACACACACTCACACACGCACACACATACTGTACATTAAAAGTGTTAAATGACTAGTTATTTTTATTTTTTATTTTTTTTTGTTTTCAACTAAGAACATAGGATAAGGTCAGTAGCATAAGACGAAGGTTAAAATTGTGTGCCTTTATAGCAGCACCGAACAATTTTACCTTTACTAGGCTGACAAAACAACACTGGCTCAACCAATAATGTATGGAGGATGTGGTGAGTGAAATCAGCCATTACTATTGCAATTCAAAATGTGCCACGTTTTTTTGTTTGTTTTTGTTTTTTCTTTCAAATACTTAAGAATGAGAAGAATGAGGAACTTGTAATGTTTTATAATCTATGTAGTATATATATAATTTTGTGTCTCCCTGCTGGCCAGTTATGTGAATATTGCAAGAGATCGCATTGTGAACATACAACCACAGTATAGAAATGTGTACAGGCACTGGGAGATATTAAAGCAGGATACACTGAACACGACCTTGGCAGCAGACCACACATATCTCATGAAGAAAAACACCCAGCTTGATCTTGAAAAGATGCATTAATTTAGTGGCTGCTTTTGGGATATCACAGGCATTACAGGGGCAGTAAGCAGCTAGTGAGTTGTAAATAACCCTCCATATAAATAAAAGGACCTTTATTGTGCATTCAGAATAAATAATTTCCATTCATGGAGAGCTGCCCGGTGCTTCACATTTTTAATGTGCAATTGCATTTGCTTTGAATTTCCACACAACAATTATGTTTGTTCTATTTAAAGGATACATTGTTTGCCAAAGAGTATGTCCGGGGTCTGGTGTGCAATAGACAGGCCTTCCTAACAATTTATTGCTCAGAAGTAGCTCTTTCATAGATCAGGTAGCTTAATGGAACTCTCAGTTATGCTTCAGCAACTTTACATCTCTTAGGAGAAAAAAAGACACAAATGAGATATTTTGGTATATAGAGCTCTAAAATGAATGTGACTAGTATAGATCAAATTATTTAGCCTTGGGAAAATTTAATGAGAAATGTTCATATTAAGTTATTGCACATTAAGAAACTGTTGTTCTCAATCTTTGTGATTCCAAGACCCCCCACTGTACACAAAAATATTCAAAGGATCCCTATCCCTAGTTTTGTCTTTAGGTATTTTAACCTATGGTTACTCCAAGTTTTTGTAAGTTTAAAAATTTCACAAAGATAGTTATAATTAAATATTAATATAGTTACATTTCACTATACCAGATGTGTTTTTGTGTATAGTTATCCCGCTCTTTTTAAACAACAAATGTACATGATTTGCCAGTCGTTTGTATACCAATTAAAGACCACCTTTAAAGATTTTTATTTATTTTATTTATTTATTTATTTTTTACATGTAATTTCTACTCAGTAACAGTTGAGAGGGTGAATTACGTGAAGAAATGTCCTACTTTTAGCTGACTTAGCTTATTTTACTTTTAATTCATCTTGAGGCCCCCTAGTGTGCTCCGCCCTCGTGGTTAAGAACCACTGCTTTGGAGATTACTTTCTCCGCTCACTCTCTCTCTCTCTCTCTCTCTCTCTCTCTCTCCCTCTCTCTCTTTAGAGAACAATCTAGGAATAGGCAAAAGTCTCCATTTAACATCAGTGCTGTATAAGAGAAACAATTGCGATATGAAAGAGATCTTGTTTACGATTTTCCTTTGCTACTCATTGCTGCACAGTGTTTGCAGCCTAAGAATGGCACGATAGTGTTCACCTGTAACCCTTAGGCAGTATACCCACATGCACGCTTGCTTTCTACCTCTCATTCGCCTTTGCGCTGCATTGTGCTTCCTGTTGACAACTCGCACACAAACACAAACCATGGTACACAAGTGTAGTGCGGTGCAGAAAATCGCAATTATAATAGCATACATTTTACCTCAGAAGCTGCTTTCCATGTCTGGCTGTCCATGTCTGAGTTTGTGATTTTGTTTGTGAAAAAAGGCTGGGTGCAAGCGGCCTGTGTTCTGTTGATCACTGAGTTTTTTTTTTTTTGTTGTTGTTTTTTTTTTTTTAAATGATGTCAAAATGCAACTCTGTATTTATGGCTCGACAGATATCCTCCAGTTGACAGGTATACAGTCATTATGTGGCTGTCAGGAGTTGCCGCGGGGCAATCGTTGAGCCGCGAGCCCATGTTCCCATGCATCAGAGAGAGCCTATTAGTTTACTTGTCTCCCCCTCAAAGGCCACGCTGCACCTCCAGACACCAGCAGGACAAAACAAGGTGTCATATTTATGGAGCAGTCATCAGTGTGCTGATGCCAGAGAGACTGACAACTGGATGCTGGGATTTTGCAGCTGAGCGATATGATAGCCCGTCTCTGTATGTGACACCTGAACCCACAGCACGATGATGCCTTGACTATTGTCACAACCCAATTAGAAGAAACTGGAACTGGTACATAAGGGGAAAAGTTTATTTCATAATGACCTCACTTTCAGTGCTGGTGTTTTAAGAGCAGTCTAATATTATGCCACTGTTATCTCTGTATGTCTTTACCTGTTTTATCTGTTTTTGTTTAAATGTCTGGGATAATCGTGGACAGAGACCAGACTATTTTTTCACTCAAAAACATTTACAGTTGGCCCTAAAAGTTTTTTGGACAAAGCTACGCTTAAAAATTAAATGCAGTGAGAGATAGCACAACCACACTTTCAAGCAAAATGTTTTATAAGGGCAAGGGCTGTGATAAAGCACGACTGAGTCCTTGTCAGAAGAAATTAAAACAATACAACCACGATTAAAACAATGCAAACGATTGCAACAGTCTATTTCTGCATGATAATTGCCTTTGCTTGCTTAATTTTCAGTTTATAGTTTTAAAAATACTATTATTACTTACAGTCTAGTGTCATATTACAAAAGATGCTGTATGTACGCAGGTATATACTAATTGTATTATCAACACTCAAACAATGATTCACTGTTTAAAAACCAGAGTAATAATTCATCTGGTGTGAAACTGGCTGTCAATGCTGAATCGTGGCTAGATGTCATGACTGCAGTTTATCGTATAGTACACTTCAAATTACATCATCCAATTAGATTTTATAAACAGAACTGTCGGTTTATTTATATATTTGTTTATTTATTAATTTTATTTGTGTGTGCATGTGTGTATAACATCACATACATTCTTTAGGTGGCTGAATCTGAATGCTCATTTAATGTACACAAAGTAAACTTTACAAAACTAGTGGCATTTTAAATCAAGTCAAGCATGACACTTCATTGCACATGGAATTACAGACACATTAAAGCATATATATATATATATATATATATATATATATATATATATATATATATCATATATCATATACCCAATATGCATATATATCACATACTATACACACACACACACAGACCCAGAGCACTCGAGAGACACATTTAGCTGCATAACTAATTACTCTGACACACCCCCATACATTTTTGGGATGTGTCCTACAATCTGATCTTTGACCTTTGACCCAGGCCATGCAGTGGAGTGGGTTTGCGCAAGGGAGGAGGTGGGTGCTGAGGGCAACTCCACTCCACAGCATTTGTCTCTGCCAGTTGGACCAATATAGAAACAGTTTCAGCTTCAGTTTCAGTATAACAGTGAGAAAGACAGATTTTGCAGAATAATCAAACCTAAGAGAACACCAAAACGTTTAGATGCTGAGTAGAGGGGACTAGCTAACTCTTAGTAGTAATGCTACTAATTTTGCTTAGTAATTTGCTTAGTAGCAATGTTACTAATTAACACTAATACTAACTAAATGTACTTTCCACAATGATGCTCATGACAGGAATGATGATCCAAAATAAAAAAAAAATAAAATAAAATAAAAAAATTAAAAGGGGTTACTAATATTTTTGTTAGATGTCACAGCAATTGCATCGACAAGAGTGAGGAGGAATGATTCAGTAGTTTCACCAGTTCAGCAGTATTACATAATATCTATAATGCATGTTGGGGCAGGAAACAACACCTGTTTTAAAGGATTGTTTGCATGGACCCTAACGAAATAAATTAAATAATGGAATATTGAAATAATCAAAAAATTCCTATAGCCCACAGTCCAAAAAAATTATAAAAATTAGTCTTATATCTGAAAACTACAATTTCACGAGTTCACACTTACATACTGCCATATGTATGTTCCTGTTTTGTTTCCTGTTTTTCCTTATTTGGTCATGTTCCTGTGTTCACTGATTAGTTCATTCTGTTCCACCTGTGTCTGGTTAATTATCTCGTTGGTTTCCTATTATTTAAGCCCTATGTTCTCCTTAGTTCCTTTGTCCTGTATTATCTTGAGTTAATGTGTTTGTGGTTGTACGTTCTCCTAGTGATTCTCCTGTCTCCTGAGTTTAAGTTTACATTAAAGACGGTTTATTTTGGGATATCTCCTGCATTGTGCGCTTATCTACAGCCACTAACCGTTACAGAATACAGGACACCTTAAGCAACATTAACTGGGCTGAGGATTTTCTCCTGGATCTCCAGCAAGGTGGACGGCCATTGGAGCGGTATGTGGAGGAGTTTCTGAGCATGATACATCTGGTGAGTTGGAGCGATTCCATGATTAATGCGTGCTTCCGGATGGGACTAAAAGATGATAATTTGTTCCAATTCCTAACTCCTGATGATTGCCGCAGACCTCTAGCGGATTTTCTAAATTACGGACTAGAGATAAATGGTTCCAAGTTCCATGTAGATGTCGAGGATCCTCATCCTACTCCCATCCAGAAGTATGTGGACGCTCCAGCTCACCACAAGCCAGCTCCCTCCACATACCACTCCAATGAGTTCACTTCCTCCGTTCCTCCCGCACTTCCCCGAG
>CM077262.1:19988304-20023304 GCA_039654775.1 Spinibarbus caldwelli | reverse complement strand
AATTTGAAAACTATGACTTTGTTTCATATTAAATTTAACAAAGCACAAAGCTTATTGCTATTATTTGATGGCAGGTGTGCTACAATGTTTGGTGAAGTTCTCACATTAACAAAAAAAAAAAATAATCTTGAGATTTGAGAATCCATATCAGTTTAGATAAGAAATGAGAAATCAATATTGTTAATCCAGCACTAACATCCACACAGCCGACATGTCTATACCTGTTTTAATTTATCCACATTGTGTGCATGACATAGAAACTAGGCTCCTTTGAGCTGAGCAAAATCTGTGAAGACCCGATCATCGATAATGACCACGAGTTGCATGCCGTCGTCTGACTTGCTCTGCTGTCATACTGATGCATTTTTTTTTTTTGATAGATATCAATAGAATGGGGCTTGTTCTCAGTGGAGTGAAGATGTCAATAGAACAGGATTTGGTACCCCTGTTGTAAACATTAAGCAAAAGATTCACTCTGTGAATGCACTTTCAAAAACTGCAAACAATGATATGACATTATTCTACTCTGCTTTCAACCACTGTTAATTAAAAGGAAATTTGAAAATATAAAAGCATTAACAAATAATGATGACGTGATATGACTTTGGAAGCTATGACTTTGTTGCATATTGCAGCCCATCCCAGCATCTCGGGCCATACCAAACCTTTAGAGCAGTCGGGGAAAGAGTTGAAAATGGTACATCAAGTTGGACATTTTCTGCTGTCCATAGTGAAAAAAAAAATATATATATATCAAAAATACACATCTGTATTAAAATAAAAATGGATTAAAAACACTCTTTTAGCTGGATTTAAATAACAAGAACTTTGACTCTATTGTTCATCATATTTATTTTCATATAAAAGCAACAGGACTTAGGCTAACATTCAGTTTATTAACAACAAAGTGCATGAGTGTGAATCACACAATAGTGAGAACTGTCCATCTTGACAGCATTTATTTCACTCCCCTCACTGCAACCATCTACTCTCATGTAAATTTCAAGCAACACAAGGCGCATCACAAACAAGCCTAATGACACGTCAATATTTAAAATTTTCCCTCCAAAACAATTCCAGCCGAAACCAAAAACTGCAGTCTCGGCTGAAAATTGTTTGTTGCTGAAATTGTGCTTCATCACTAATATAACACTATCCCTAGATCACATATTCTCCAGCAAACATGAGGAGTGACTGTGTAGTCTGAATATTTTTCCTATTGTTCGTCAGAATTCGTTATTTATTTTGAAGCCATTATCTGTGCCTTTCCAAAAAAGGTATTCAGCTTCAGGCATGCCTCTATAGTATTGTGCATACTGTTGATGTAAAATAGTAATAATGCTTGCTTGAAAACACTACTCGTTTGGTTTACGAAGAGAAAGACTTTAGCAAACCAAACTACATTTCTCATGAATCCCCTGTGGCAGCCTGGGAATCATAAACAACACAGAGAAATCATCAATTACACAATAAGTTTCACATGTACGGACCTAGTAAGCTGCCTTCATGTAACACAGGAGGTATCTAGTGTTCATTTTGTTAAAACTAGAAATTGCACATGTCGGTAACACTTTAGATTAGGGAACACATATTCACTATTAACTAAGAGTTTTATCCTCAATAAACTCGTAATTTACTGCAAGGTAGTTGTGAAGTTTAGGTATTGGATAGGGTTAAGGGATCTAGAATATGGTCATGCAGAATTAGACATTAATATGTGCCTAATAAATACTAGTAAACAGATAATATGCTTGTAATATGAATGCTAATAAGCAACAAGTTAAAAGTAAGAATTGATCCTTAAAATAAAATGTTACCCACATGTCAAAATTGTTTCTACACAACATGTAATGATTTTAACTGCATTACTGATTTGAACTCCTCACTCGGGAGATCTTGTAGTATCGGATCCCCACGTGTGCTCTGGATGCGTGACAGATGCAGATTTTCCCGCACGGACAGGGACAGAATAAATCATGCGCCAAACTCGCTGTCATATTGAGCACACGCCGTCCCTGTGGTGGCTTCATGTTTTCTAAATGAAGAGTGTGGACTGGTGTGAGTTGGCAGCCAGGACTTTGCCTAATTTTTTGATAACGCCTCGGTGGGTTTCGCTACAGCATCTGGACGACCCAGAATGCCGTGCCAATTTTTAATAGGTTGCTGCTCTTTGCATATTACCCCAATGCAGCACAGCTTGACTGAATCTAGCCTGCTTCCCCCACCACAGTGCGCGCGTGTGTGTGTGTGTGTGTGTGTGATGGGCACCTGTTAACTGTGCCAAGTAATATGTTTCGTTAAAAATTTAATCACCTGCAAGTGCAAAACAAGTGCAATGCAATCATACGTTAATTAGCACGGCAATTAACACTATTCTCTTCTATAGCTAACACTTCTCCACACGTGTGACTGACTTCCTCATTAGAGTTTGCCCTCTTATTGCATGTCTTATTTACAAACGTTTGTTTCTTCATTTGTTCCTGTATATTTACAGATTGGGCATGCACTTAACTACAAGTGTAATACACAAATCGCAATAGACCTTAGTCAGGGTAGATGCCATATTCAATCTGACACAAATGAAAAAGAGGCCGGGAGGGATATTCCATCTTTGGGAAGCATATTGTATTATGTTCCAAAAGAAAATATTAAAAATATATTATTATACTATTAAATATGTGCTATTTCGCTGTGCATTGTTTTTTTTTTATTGTTTTTTTTCTTGAAGTATAATAGGCTAGACTATAGTAGCCTAGCATAATGCTAACATCAGACTGTAAAGGAATCAACTACGAGCATTAGTTGAGTTTCTCGTTAAGAGAGAAAAAAAGAGATAGCGACTGAATTTGGGTTCAACTTGGATTTGGTCTTAAAATTTGACTACTAGTCAGGTTAAGTTGGATCAAGTCAGATGGTCTTGTTTATGGGCCAGGTACATTAGAAAAGTATTTTGCTTACTTTTTCCCTCACTCGTAGTTTTTTTTGTTTGTTTGTTTGTTTTTTTGCAAAATGGCAAAATGATTGGATTGTGTATCAATCTGTAGTGAATAATTATGTTTTGACAGAAGTGTGTGGCAACTGATCAAAACTGCATGCTTAGCAATGACTGAAGCACAACAACAGATAAAAAAACAGCTCTCTGAAACAGAGAAGGCTGTGACTTCACACTCAATGTGTGTATCACAGCTGTGAGAGCCGAGCGAAGGGTCACTGATGGCTATTGATCAGACAAACACACAAACCAACAAACACATTCATAGATCTGTCTGTCATCTAGCACTATAGATTAATGTGTCAGTGTGTTAATGTGTGTTTCTACTTCCTTCCTGTCCATGTGTATACATATAAGTGTGTACAATATGTTCCTGCAGAGAACACTACACATGCTTGTCTTCTTCTTTATCTCCGGCTTTATCAGACAACTCTCCGCTGTGAACAGAATTATCTTCCCTGAGCAAATGTGCTCCAACACACTCGTTTAAGTATTAAATCATTATTTTGTTCAGTTATTTACTCATTCTTTCATTTATTCGATCATCCATGTATCCATTTATTTACTTATTTGTTCATTCATTCACCTTTTCACCCCCATCTTGCCATTTAATAAATTCTTAAGGGTCTTTTTTGAGCCATTGCTTCATGTCCCAATCTGTGTTTCGTCAGTGCTCAAAATATCATCAGCCCCTTTCAGTGGCTCATTTATCATGACTCTGTGGTATAAGTATGACAGACATGAGTGAAGCTGGTGCTGTTTTGGGGGATTTTTCCTGATAGCATGTGCCAACCAGGCGCCATGGTTTTAATTCGATTTAGCCAGAAACAGCTTTAAAAAACGAGAAATGACCACTTCCATTGAGCATGCATACTTGGAGGTCTGTGTCATGCCTACGAAGTCCATCTTAACAGATGACTTATTGTAGAAACATGTTCACACACACACTCACACTGTGAAAGATACACAGAGGTCCCCTGATCATTTGTAATGAGCATTGGAGCAGTTGCGTGCTAGTGTGTTTAGACCATTGGGAGCGTTCTGGTGGAGACCATGGTCCATTTATCAGAACTGAATGTGATGATTAATGAACTTCAGTTTCTGAAATGTGAGACAAAAGAAGGCCACTGCAGTCCAATCCATTATTATATAATGGATTGTTATTATTATTGTTATTATCCATTATTATATTAATTCAGGACCTGAGAGAGACACAGGAAGAGAAAGACAGAATTGACATGAGGTGAGCAGAAAACTGGTGGACAGAATAGAGTGCTGTAGTGATGACTTATTTTTTAGGCCAACCCAGAAATTAGCATCACCCTTTTCCCTTGCCAAAACTTGAAATGAACTGGGCTGAATGATGACACTGTTGTCTTCTGCAGATCTTTTAATGGACTGGAGATGAGTAATTACATTATTGTCTTTTAAGAGCTCCTTCCCTGCACAATTTAAATTTGTCTCAGGGTGGAAGAGGTTTGCATTATTGATTCGGTTATACATCTTGTATGAAGTGCTACATAAATAAAGGTAACTTGACTTGACTTGGCCAAAAAGCAAGTATTTTCCCATTGCTTTTGAATTATATTTGCAGCTCTGTGTCCAATAAATTTACGATTCTTCCGAAACAGGAGAGAAATGTGCACAGATCAAGCACTTTTTTACAAATGAAAACCGACCAAAACAGTTCTAAGCAAATATATTGGTAGTTGTTTATATAAGAGAACAACAGGGCAACAGGGTAATTTTTGTCACTGGAGGAAGCGTTATTATGGATTATGCACTCACATTTCGGCCAGATACTCTAATTTAACTTTAAACTTCTGGTTTAAAGTTAAAACCTTAAAAGCGTAAACAAATTATAGTGTTTTAATTCACATTCTGAAGGGACCCAGTCGCTGCAGAGGATTCATTGGCGATCAAACGATGTAACGCTAAATTTCTCCAAACCTGTTCTGAGGAAGAAACAAAACTTAACTTCATCTTGGATGGACTGAGGGTGCTCAACAAATGTTCATTTTCTATTCCTATTCCTTTAAAAATAAACAAAACCATAAGTCCAGTTTTATCGCTTACTGTCTTTTTAATACATCGTTATGCTGGGATGAGTATTTCATTGTCAAATTAAAGTTTAAATTAAAGTTTGTGTCTCATCTTAGATCTGTTTGATTCGGTTCATTTCAATGAAATTAAACAGAGATTATGAATAGGGAAAATACTGAAAAAGTGCTGGAAATGTGGGCGGTCACTGCTGCACTCTATAAAAATTGAAAATAGGCATAAATAAGAGATAAAATGTGGAAAACTGCTGGAGTCAGATAATGACGGGGTGAGTGTGGAGGTGGCACAAACAGGTTAAGGATGCTGCCACTGGATCCCACTGCTTTAGTCTAGGTCAACAGCCATTCCCAATGGGTGGATGCGGTCAGAGAAGCAGAGGGGAATGATGCATGCATCCCAGGCCCTGAGGCCACACTCTCTCTTTCTTTATTCTTTGTTGCATTTGTGACACTTCCAGAAGGAAGCCCAATGCTCGGTCCAGAGACTAGGGAAATTTCCCTTTGATTTGATTATATGCACTGCTGTGACGCACCCGTGGATGCGTGTGTGTGTGTATGTAAATGCATTACTGAAGCCCCCCAGATGGCCTTGTATCCACATGCCCCAGACAGAGAAGATGAGAGGGGGATGTGAGCATGTCGCAGGGAGTGTGCTGGAACCGGGGTAGCTGGAATGGCGCGTCTGTGAGCTACGGGTACCAAAGCTGTGATTACACACGTGGGAGAGCTTGGCTCAGGAAGGAAAGTTCAGTCAAGGTATAAAATCAAGACGTTCTTTGTGTTCTCTTTAGGAAGTTCCAGTTGAAGAACACACAAGTGTCATATAAATAGGTCTTGACACACAAAATTTGGACACCTGAAGCGTGCTTGATTATGAATGTCTTTGCATTAGATAACAAAGCAAGTTGCATTTATGTTAAAGTAAGCAGAGGCACAATTTTTCAAGGAAAAAAACAAAACACAAATAGTACAGTAGGTCAATTGCCTCTTGACTAAATGTATAAATATAGCATGAATTTTGACAAATAATTGAATTATTGATAAATAATTGAAACAGATAATACAACAAGTTGCATTAATGTCAAAGGCCATGCAAGCTATTAGTTAATATTAACCAAATGACAAATAGCTATTTAGGCATTGTTATAGGCTATTGTATATAAAGTAACCCTCTTAAATATTGCCAAAAGTTAATGCTGGTTACCCATGAACTGCAGATTATAGCAATAACTGGTAATAATACTTGGAGATGCTTTTGAGGGTGAACTTAACATTCAATCTCAATGTCCCTGTCAAAAGGCCTTCTTTGAATATCCTGTTTTAGTTTAGTAAGTCATGTTATGGAAGTAAAATGGGTTGTGGTTGACATTTCATTTTATAATAATGCTATGCTATGCTATAAAAGTGGTAACATTCAGATGTGACCTTAAAGAGAATTTTCTCCCTTATTAATTAGTTTTGTTGGTCCAATCAAATGTATTTAGGTTGGGTTCTGTGATATTTTTCCTTAATTTACATGTGACCACAGATAGCACATTTTAGCAGTGTATAAACTAAGAGCAATGACTTCAGACATTTTTACAAGGACACTAGATGTGTCCAAATACTTTTTTATGGCCACAGTAAAGTACAGTTTGTGTGTGTCTTCTGGGGATCATTTGTATTAACAAACTTTGTTTTTAAAAATCGTTTTTTGGCAGTTTTTTTCTGTTGTTTCCGTCTGACTGTGCAAGAGTAAATGTCTCCTGAATATTGTAATTGAAACTATGATGTTTCATAGAGGGGTTTGTGTCACATCTCTTGTGCCTGTTCTGGAACTGCCCTCATCTGATTAGATTTAGAGCATAAACAGGCTTTCTATTGAGAGAACATCTTGTCTCAGTGACTGCTGAAACAGCTCCTGACCCTTTGGCGCAAATTTGCTCAGGGAAGATTATTTATATCTTTATTTCATTCTCGTTTTTCTCTAGTTACTGAGTTTACTAACAAATAAAGAGGAAGACACGCGTGGCATTCAGTGTAGCGTTTTCTTGTATGCAGACAACTGCCATCATGCAACACTTACAGCACTGTCAAAGCGAAACTAATATTTGACGTCTACATCGATCACCCATGTGACAGTATTTACGTGTGAAGCACCTTGTGTCATTACACACGAGCTTTGAATTCCATGAATTATTCTCATTTGGACTCAAAGTTTAACTAACAAGTGCACAGGTAGTAGTAGAAATACAATAAAACACTGTACACAACACTTTTTTAATGTTAGCATCCTTCCAATCCTGTGGGAGGGTCCCATATTCCCAAATGTTTTGGATCAGAAGGTGCAGACGGCACATGAGAATGTATCCTCCATGTTTGAAAGCCTTGATTGGTGGCAGGTCTGGCAGATTATCCAGGATATGTGGGTCAGCAGGGTTGGTATGGTTCAAGAGACTCTCAAAATGATTTGCCCAACGGGCAAGAATCTCATGACGGTCCTTGAAGAGCGTGCACCCGTCAGCTGATCGGACTGGAGCGATCGCCCGTTTCCTGGGGCTGTGCAATGCTTTTAAGGCATCGTAAAAGCCTTGAATGTTATTGCAGTCTGCCAGGTTCTGAATGTATTGCGCCTTTTGCACCCACCAGGTATTCTCCATAGTCCGGAGGGCTCGCTGGGTTTCTGCTCTTGCAGCAGCGAAGGAGGTTATAAGAGTGGGAGATCCAGGGCAGGATAGGAAAGCTTTATGGGCTTCATGCTTGGCTTTTAGGAGTGACTGTATCTCGGCAGAGTTACTGTCAAACCAGTCCTGGTGATGTGTCCTTAATTGGCCGAGCGCCTCTAAGGCTGCATTATAAATAGCCTGGCGTAACGCTGGCCAGTCAGTTGATTCTTCCGGGATCTTGTTGAGGTTTTCAGCAAGGAGCCGTCGGAGGGTGTCTTTGGTGGTGTGGCTATTCAGCACTGTGCAGTTAAGTTTCTTATATGAGGCAGTTCTCAGGCTACGGGGTTGATTGCTCATGAGTAGATTGGATGAATGCTCATGTCGGTCCAGTACTCAGCTCCTCTCATAACACGGGTGATGAGGACATCTTGTCTGTCCTTTTGTCCGGTCAGTTGGACTCCGCCTATCCCTGCCCCCAGGTGCAGGTTTGTCTTCGGGGTTTGCTCCCCTAGCCACTGTACCCTCCCGAGTTGACCCACGTGGCTGTGGGGTTGCCTTCTTCCGACTTCCCAGCCGTTGTGATGATGGACACACCACCATCTTCCGCCTGTGCCGTCATTGGGGTCTTCACTATTTACCCATAGCTGGGGCAGTGGTTGGCGGGCATCAGAGCGTTTCCACTCACCAATGGGCCTGCATGCTACGGCTCTGGGGACCACTGCTGCTCCGAGATCCCGTACAACTTAGCCTGGAACCGCAAGGGACTAGTTACCATGTGTGCCACGAGGAGACGTGTACGAGATCTTGACAGTGGAGAGGCTATGTACCGGCTAAGGAGGTTTACACACTCGGCTCCTCTTTTCGCCCTTGAAAAACAAAGGGCTATCCAGTGGCAGCAGCTGAAAGCAGAAAGTGACAAGCAGGAGCAGCAAGCCCCATGCATGCTGCCAGCTACAAGCACTACTACTCCAACACTGCTACACTGACGCATCACACGCCCTGTGTGCGAACACACACACACACACACACTGTATGGAATTACTAGCGTAGGCACACTCTACAAAAGCAAGCCTATAGATCAAAAGTGATTTTATTTTTTTATATCATCAGAAATATAAATCAATTGTATAAATCAAAAGTCAATTGTTTTCATACTTATGACCTGTAGTGTACAAAAAATAAATAAAATGAATTTGGAATTACAAATTAATAATCATTAAACATGTTTTTACATGATGAGCCTACCTAATTTGGTTTCAGCACATTTCAAAATTTAAATCCATTATGCAGCATATTTAAAACTTTGACTGATTAAGGAGCATTTTCTAAGAGTTCTCTCATATCTCTCTTTCTCTTTCTCTAATCTGTTGATCTAAAACACTGTGTCAATGTGAGAAGTAGTTTCACTTTACTGGCAGCTCTTAAATTACTCTATTGAAATGTGTGACAGTTTAGAGGGTCACGGCTGAGCAACCTCAGTTTATGAAATTCTTCACAAGTTGCTGATGAGAGATATTGTGCATATGTACATTTAGCCCTGTCATCATCAAGATGAATTTCCTCATGCTTTCAATGAACATGCAAGGTCTGTTTATACATTATATGTTTTTACACAAACTGTAGAGCAGAATGATGTGTCATTCAACATAACTGTAAAGTAACTGAAAGTGTTATATTTTGCCAAGCAATCCTTTGCAATTCAAGCTAATTTCGCCTCTGCATATAATTTTTGAAAAAAAAAAAAAAAAGCATTTGTGCATAAAAAAGAAAAATAAATAAATTTCCAGCAAATGTAAGTGAACATGCATTTGCATTTCAAGGTCACGAAAGTATGTTTGTAATTGTGTAAGCCAATGGCGAGTGTCTGAAACATAGGCCTAATGGGAATTGTTTATATGTGTCACGTGTGTTCCTGTCTTGTTCCTGTCTGCCCATATTTGGTTCTGTTGCTGTCATTATTGGTTAATTTGTGCCCAGCTGTGTTTAGTTATCTTGTTTAGTTTGATTAGTATTTAAGTTCCTGACTGTCCGTTAGTCTGAGTTCCGGTATTGTACGTCAACCTTTGTCCTACGTGTGTGTGTTCCTGCCTGTTGCTTGGATGAATAAAGACTGTTATTGCTGTATCTCCTGTCTCTGCACTCCTTCGTCTCCGCCACAGTAGGCGAAATCGTGACTATGCTTGTAAAGTGTAATTTTTAATTTTTCTGCATTTAGTTTCAACTTGGACTTAAATGGCAAGACCTTTTTGCTTGTACTGCATCTCTGATGTGTGGATTAAAAAGTCAATTTTAAATCCCATAGAATTTACATTTCTGAGAAGTGCATCAGCATGGATGTGTTTTGAAAATTTTTGTATCCTAAATGAGATGTATCAGAGTAATGAGATATTCTTTCTGAGCGTCTCTGTGTCATTTGGCAATGTTGGAAAAAGCAGAACCCTTTTAGTGGTGTTCTGTGTGAATTTTAATTAGTCTAATGATTATTTGTTTTTGAACAAGTTACAGTTTTTCTCGATTTCTTTATAGTTTTTTACGATCTCTGACAATTTTTTTTTCAATACCTTTAACAGTTTTCCTAAAATCTTAACACAGTTAGCACAACATGCGTCTGTGTAGCCTATACAATTAACACATTTCTTGTTGTTTTGACACAAAATGCATACAGTTAACACAAATTTAAAATGCTTGAACTTCTACACACAAGCTCAGCCAAGATCAAAACAATTTAATTTTCTTGCCAAATTTTCAAAGGATTTCACACTGTATGTCAACAGATAACATCATATTCTAAACCTAATTTCTAGGCTAAAGTCAAAGTGAACAAGCTGTTCATATTGTGAACTGAAACACAAATATGCCCCCTGTATTTTATTCCATTGCTACTGAGAAACAGCTGATTGAAGTTATGTAAATATATAAATTACAGCTGATTCCCATCTAGGAAATACACTCAGGTGTCGAGGTTCTTTCAATCGCATGACCATATAATATACAGTAAAAGAGATACTCTTTGGGCTGATCTTGTGTGGAAAAGTGCACTCCTGCATAAATGTGAGATTTTAAAAGGTCTGCACCAAAGACTGGTGCCAGAGAAAGGTGACAAGTGGGAGACCACTTGCCAATATATGTGATCACATGGAACAATGTGACATTCCACCATTCCTAGTGCAGTCACAGCCTGGTTTGATACCCATTCGAGAATGATGTCTCTTTTTCTTGCCCCTTACTCGCCTTTCCTCAACCCAATTGAGGAGTTTTTCTGAGCCTGGAGGTGGAAGGTTTTGACCATTGTCCATCCAATGGATGTTGAATGCATCACAGCTGAACAATACCAGGAAGGATAAGGCATACCAAAAGATTCTTCCAAAGATGCCTTGGCAGAGAAGATATCAGGTGTGATGTGGATGAGAACTTGGCCAAACGCAGAAGACCGGGCAGATTAGATTACATTTATTGTTTTTTTTTTTTGTTTTTTTTTTATTTTTCTGTGGGTTTTTCTGTTTGTATATTCACATAATAAATGCCAGCTATATTGCATTTTTTTTCTTGCATTCTTGTTTTTTTTCTTGTTTTTCTAATCCCCCCTCAGCCTGCAGGACAGGACAGGATAGGACAGGACTGGACTGAAGACAGACAAGTGACTGGAACAGAACTAAACAAGTTAATAGATAGGGGAGTACTCAGTAGCATAAAGGTAGAAGGATGAACTAGCAACACAGAGAGGTTAGATAAACGAACTGACAACACATGAGAGAAAGGGAGCACAATATAAAGGACAGGAGAACATGAGGAACAGGTGAGAACACTCAGACAAACAAGGAGAGAACGAGAGGGACAGGTGACGGCACTGAGACAAACGAGGACTAAACAAGGGGGCGTGGAAACGGGAAACAAGGAGGCTGGACAGGAGGAGCACATGGCAGACAACAACAAAGACAGAGCCATGTGCTCAAACACAACACAAACATAGAAACATGAAACAAAGACAACACAGACAACACAGTGAGGGCAGGATCCTGACAGTACCCTCCCCAAACAGACGCCTTCAGGCGTCCACACTGGGGAAAAGGGTACAAGGAGGGACCACCTGGGGGGGGGGATGAAACTTGAAGTCCCAGAATAGCCAGGGCTGACCAGGAATGCCCCAGCCCTGGGGAACCAAAACTGGGAATAACAGAGGGTGGGAAGGGAGGGATGGGAGCCCGACTGTAGATGCCTCTAGGTGCAGGGACAGGCCTAACTGGTCTGGGCATCTAGCTGGGCATCGTGACAGGGGCAGTCTTGGGAGCATTCTCATGAACAGCGGAGATGTCCTCCTTAGCTTCACGGATGGACACTGGACTCGACTCTAGAGTGCCCTTGGGGGCTAGAACCTGCACAGAGCTGTACTCAGGGGCGGGAGCCAACACTGCAACTGCTCTCTCAGGAGCGGACCCTGGAGGCTCCTGGACTGGAGAGGGCTCAGGGGCTGGAGCCGACATTGGAGCGGACTCAAGGTCTGGAGCCGACACTGGAGCGGACTCAGGGCCTGGAGCCGACACTGGAGCGGACTCAGGGGCTGGAGCCGACACTGGAGCAGACTTAGGGGCTGAAGCCGAGACTGGGACTGCTCTCTCTGGAGCTGGAGTGGGCTCTGCGACTGCTCTCTCTGCAGCTGGAGCGGGCTCTGCGACTGCTCTCTCTGGAGCGGGTTTGGGAACAATCTCCTCTATAACCGACTCGGGAACTGCTCTCTCTGGAGCGGACTCAGGAACAACCACCTCTATAGTGGGCTCAGGGACTGTTCTCTCTGGAGCGGGCTCTGGTACTGCTCTCTCTGCAGCGGGTTCGGGAACCGCTCTATTTGGAGCAGACTCAGGAACAACCTCCTCCATAGCGGACTCTGTGGGCTCATGGACTGGAGCGGACTCTGTGGGCTCCTGGACTGCAGCGGACTCTGGGGGCTTCGGGACTGGAGCAGACTCTTGTGGCTCACCTTCAGGAATTTCATACCTGGTGGCCACAGCCAGGGTGGCAAGAATCTCTCTTGAGGACCTGAGTAGGCTGGCAAGAGATTCAGAAAAGGCCTCAGCGGCCAAGACAACGGGCTGCTTGGGAACAGTCTCCATTGGCTGTGACTGGGAGAGTGGGGTGCTCGGAGATGGCCTCTGTGGCCATATCGGGCTGAATGAGTGCCTCTGGAATGGCCTCCATGGCCAAAATGTTAAGAGCAGGCCACTCAGGAACAGCCTCTGGGGGCACAACAGCAACAACAGGAAACTCTGAGATGGCCTCTGTGACCATAACGGGCTGAATGAGAGCTGCTGGATTGGCCTTCGTGGCCAACATAAAGAGCGTGGGCTGTTCACGAATGGCCTCTGTGGACAAGACTTGATTGACAGGAACATTCTTAGACTTGACATGACTGTCTGGAATGGTATCCGTGGATGCAACTGGGAAAGCGGGCGGCTTGAAATTGGCCTCCATGGCTGGAATAGGCCAGACGAAAACTTCTGCATCGGCCTCTGTGGCCATGACAGGAGAAGCAGCCAGCTTAGGAAGAGTCTCCGTGGACATGACAGGCAGGAATATATTCTGTAGACAAGACAGGACTCATAGGCTTGGCTTCAGTGAACATAACAGGAAGGGCGTTAAACTGCACCGCACGGGACGCCTTCCTCCACTTCTGACGGATTGAAGCTGCGTGCCTGACTGCCTCTGTAGTATCTGTAGCTAACTCGGCCAACACAGGCGGAGAGACTGTGATCTTGGACGTCTCAGTGGAAACGGGAATTGACCCAGCAGATAGTGACAAATCGAGAACAGACCTAATAGACTGAGGGACAATATTTGACTTGACTGATTCTTGAGTAACAGGAGAGCTCTCATTTGATTCTGGGAAGACAGAGGTTGACTTCGCAGACTCAGAAATGCCTGGTGCAAACTTCATTGACTGAGCGATGACTGTGGTTGACAGAACTTGCACCTGGATAATGGTAATGAAGGTGACTGATTCAGGGATGACTGAAGTTGACTCTGGCTTAGAATTGACTTGAACTGACTGGATAGCTGCCAGTTTGGCCATCCTGTAAATGACAGGAGCAGGGTTGACTGGCTCTGGAATGACTGGAATGGGTCTGACTGACTCTGGAGTGACTGGAGCAGCCATAACTGGGTCAAGATGGACTGGATCAGGCTTGCCTGGCTCTGGAGTGACTGGAACGGGCTTGACTGACTCAGGAGTGACTGGAGCGGGCTTGACTGGCTCTGGAGTGAATGGAGTGGGCTTAACCGGCTCTGGAGTTACTGGAACGGGTCTGGCAGGCTCCGGAGTGACTGGAGCGGGCTCGACTGGATGTAGAGTGACTGGAGTGGGCTTGACTGGAATAGAGACGCCAGCAGCACTCTTGACTATCTCTGGGAAAGCTGAGGTTGATCCAACAGACTCAGAAATAACTGGGACTGACTTATATGTCTGGGAGATGACATCAATTGACCTGACTGGTTCAGGGGAAACATGAGCGATCTCAGACAGGGTGACTGGGAAGGTGTCAGAGTCATAAATGGATGCAGCAGACTGAAGAGCCCCTTTCCTTTTTGTCCTGCACTTTTGAGTAGGAGTCAGAAGGGGGTCTAGGTCTTGACTTGACAAGGTAAGTGGGGTGGAGTGGTTGCTGCATGCTGGCCTAGGAGATGGAGGAGGTATTCCCCACTGGATGCGATGACCAAGTTACCTGGAGAAGTCCCAGAAATGTAAAATCTTGAGGTTATCCATCTCCCACTCAGGCACAGGATCATCCAAGCAGGCACTGAAAATGTCTTTGAGGGTGGTATCATCATAATCAAGCCCCCTTGACATCGTCCAGAAAAACTGGGTAAATGCACCTACAGTGGGTACGGAAAGTATTCAGACCCCCTTAAATTTTTCACTCTTTGTTATATTGCAGCCATTTGCTAAAATCATTTAAGTTCATTTTTTTTTTCCTCATTAATGTACACACAGCACCCCATATTGACAGAAAAACACAGAATTGTTGACATTTTTGCAGATTTATTAAAAAAGAAAAACTGAAATATCACATGGTCCTAAGTATTCAGACCCTTTGCTCAGTATTTAGTAGAAGCACCCTTTTGATCTAATACAGCCATGAGTCTTTTTGGGAAAGATGCAACAAGTTTTTCACACCTGGATTTGGGGATCCTCTGCCATTCCTCCTTGCAGATCCTCTCCAGTTCTGTCAGGTTGGATGGTAAACGTTGGTGGACAGCCATTTTTAGGTCTCTCCAGAGATGCTCAATTGGGTTTAAGTCAGGGCTCTGGCTGGGCAATTCAAGAACAGTCACGGAGTTGTTGTGAAGCCACTCCTTCGTTATTTTAGCTGTGTGCTTAGGGTCATTGTCTTGTTGGAAGGTAAACCTTTGGCCCAGTCTGAGGTCCTGAGCACTCTGGAGAAGGTTTTCGTCCAGGATATCCCTGTACTTGGCCGCATTCATCTTTCCCTCGATTGCAACCAGTCGTCCTGTCCCTGCAGCTGAAAAACACCCCCACAGCATGATGCTGCCACCACCATGCTTCACTGTTGGGACTGTATTGGACAGGTGATGAGCAGTGCCTGGTTTTCTCCACACATACCGCTTAGAATTAAGGCCAAAAAGTTCTATATTGGTCTCATCAGACCAGAGAATCTTATTTCTCACCATCTTGGAGTCCTTCATGCGGGCTTTCATGTGTCTTGCACTGAGGAGAGGCTTCCGTTGGGCCACTCTGCCATAAAGCCCCGACTGGTGGAGGGCTGCAGTGATGGTTGACTTTCTACAACTTTCTCCCATCTCCCGACTGTATCTCTGGAGCTCAGCCACAGTGATCTTTGGGTTCTTCTTTACCTCTCTCACCAAGGCTCTTCTCCCCCGATAGCTCAGTTTGGCCGGACGGCCAGCTCTAGGAAGGGTTCTGGTTGTCCCAAACGTCTTCTATTTAAGGATTATGCAGGCCACTGTGCTCTTAGGAACCTTAAGTGCAGCAGAAATTTTTTTGTAACCTTGGCCAGATCTGTGCCAACAATTGCCACAATTCTGTCTCTGAGCTCTTCAGGCAGTTCTTTTGACCTCATGATTCTCATTTGCTCTGACATGCACTGTGAGCTGTAAGGTCTTATACAGACAGGTGTGTGGCTTTCCTAATCAAGTCCAATCAGTATAATCAAACACAGCTGGACTCAAATGAAGGTGTAGAACCATCTCAAGGATGATCAGAAGAAATGGACAACACCTGAGTTTATATATATGAGTGTCACAGCAAAGGGTCTGAATACTTAGGACCATGTGATATTTCAGTTTTTCTTTTTTAATAAATCTGCAAAAATGTCAACATTTCTGTGTTTTTCTGTCAATATGGGGTGCTGTGTGTACATTAATGAGGAAAAAAAATGAACTTAAATGATTTTAGCAAATGGATGCAATATAACAAAGAGTGAAAAATTTAAGCGGGTCTGAATACTTTCCGTACCCACTGTATATCCCAGCTCTGTTGGTGAAGGTTAACCAGACCTCGATGGCGAGCCAGTCTCTCTCGGGTATTAGCAGGTAGCAGGATCTTGATACGCTTTCTGCTGAGTCCAGTGATGGTCAGTTCGCTCTGTCAGGGATCTGGAGGGAGGACTCAAATGCAGAGTGAGTGTTAACAGATTTATTAGACAAACTTGCAGACAAGACGAGAGAAGGTGAGGAGGGGAGAGAGCACAGCTCAAACAATAGGCAGGGAGACGACTAGTAGTCAGGCAGGCTGAGAGAGAGGCCGTTGGGTCCAGCCCCGGATGAGAGTTGGCCAGAAAAGAGAAAGGGGCTGTGCAGATGATGACCGGAGGTTGGCAGCGGTGGACTGACAGGAACATGAAACTCGACCACTCCGCACTCGTGACCTCTCTTGGCAATGCACTGGCTTATCTGCATGGCAGACCCAGGGAGAAGACCAGTAGCTCAGCCTGCAGGACAGGACAAGACTGGACTGGACAGGACTGAAGACAGACAAGTGACTGGAAGAGAACTAAACATGTTAATATATAGGGGAGTACTCAGTAGCATAAAGGTAGAAGGATGAACTAGCAACACAGAGAGATTAGAACAACGAACTGACAACACACGAGAGAAAGGGAGCACAATATAAAGCACAGAAGAACATGAGGAACAGGTGAGAACACTCAGACAAACAAGGAGAGAACAAGAGGGACAGGTGACGACACTTAGACAAACGAAGACAAGGGGGCGTGGAAACGGGAAACAAGGAGGCTGGACAGGAGGAGCACATGGCAGACAACAACAAAGACAGAGCCATGTGCTCAAACACAACACAAACATAGAAACATGAAACAAAGACAACACAGAGAAGACAGTGAGGGCAGGATCCTGACAAAAACACAATCTATGATCAATGCAATACACTGTCTATTGTATAAGGTCAGACCTTACACCTAAAATAATGCAGTTTCTGTAATTCCATTTGATGTTAGTGTTTATATGATATTGTGCTATGATTGACTAAATGTTCCTGTTGGAAGAGAACATGTCTTAGTGTTTTGGAATAATAATTTGATTTTGAGACATGTTTGCAGTGTTTTGGTAGATATAGTGCATTGTGTTAGTGTATTATTATATTTTGAAAATTAGTGTTGGAGTTTAGTTTGCAATGTGTGATTTTGAGCATGAAATTAACTGTTTTGTCAGTTGTGTGTTGTAGGTGTGTTGTTGTGTTAAGAGCTTAGGAAAATTGTTTGAAGTATTGAAAAAATTGTCATAGCTGTCGTAAAAAACTGTAACACATTTCTTGAAAGTATGCCTCTTTTTTGTGAAACTCTAAACACAAATCCATAACTTCTGACTCAATTCCCCAAACTTCCTATATTCAGGTCAAAATGAAGCTCTCCACTCAAAACAGCTCTATCTTGCTGAAAAACCAAACTTTGCTCTCAGACATGACACACAAACCCTCAAAAACACACACACTACAACAATTCAATTCAAAACAATACTACAAAAATAAATGTTTTATTCCTTAATTTAATGTACTGTGGAGTATAGTACAATACAGCAAACTACAACAAAAATAATTATTCTGCCCCAGCATCCCGTTTTGGGTCTGGGACAGGCCATCACAGGCTATACTGCCCCTGGCCAGGCAGCGGGGGTAAAATTCTTTTGCATGACTGATCCAATCCTGGCACACATCAATTAAAATATACGAGACTGTTTGTCTTCTTGCTCTTGCCCTTCCTCTTTCTCTTCCATGTTGTCATCCTCCTCATTCTTCTCCTCTTCCTCTTTCTCCTCCTCATCATCCTCTTTCTCCTTCTCCTCTTCCTCTTCCTCCTCTTCATCTCTGTACTCCCTCTCCACCTCCTACTCTTTCTCTTCCTTCATTACTTTCTCTACTCCCTACTCCTTCTCCTCCTCCTCTGTGGTGTCCTTGACCTCTTCCTTCACGTCTCTCTGGATCCATTGTTTCAAACCTGAATACAGTTTTTCTCAATTGCTTTGGTGCATTTCTTGAATTATCCTTACTGGATACAATAGATTTCCTGCAAAAGCCTGTAAGTATTTAGCTCATCTCTCAAAAGTATTTGTCAATGAACATATCAGTGCCATCAGAATGAAAAGTCCTTGTGTCATTGTTCACAAACAAAATGCTTAGTCATGTTGTCAGTATAACAGTGCACTCTGTTAGTATTGCCTGATGTTAACTATGGCAACAGTTTGGATGACAGTTACTGTACTAAAATGCAGAAGGCTGCAATTCTTATGTATGCCATATATCCATTTCAAAAGTATTTACACATTACTGTATGTGCAATATTTTTTGGAAAAGACTGGATATGATTCACAGTTACACTTTTACTAGTGGTCTGACCAAAAAATAAATAAATAAATAAATAAAAAACACACATTACAACGTCATTGTGAAATAGAAAAGAAAAAGGAATATAGGCACAAAGGCGAAAACAAAAATTATTTTTTCCATTGTCAG
Organism: Spinibarbus caldwelli; assembly: GCA_039654775.1. Lineage (NCBI taxonomy): Eukaryota > Metazoa > Chordata > Actinopteri > Cypriniformes > Cyprinidae > Spinibarbus > Spinibarbus caldwelli. The sequence continues at coordinate 20,004,611 of CM077262.1, read as the reverse complement.
AATTTGTAACTCTTGTGTTGTTCTCTGTCTATATATGCTTTCCAATTGAAGGTTCATGAGATGTACCGTTGAGCTATTTAGAACTGTTTTTTCATTGGTTGATCTATATTCTCTTCATTAGCGAAAGTCAAGATTCGCTTGAACAATTCATGGCAAACTTATAAAAAGTCTAATAGTAATGTGTAGAAAATATGCTTGACAGTTTATGACAACTAGATCAACCATTTTGCATTTACCATAATGACTTATACGATGAACTAACGACTTGAGGTTTTGAGGGGTAAGACTATAGCACAGAGAACTACAGTGCTGCTTGAAAGTTTGTGAACCCCTTGCAGAATCTGTGAAAATGTGCGTAATATTAACAAAATAAGAGAAATCATACAAAATGCATGTTATTTTTATGTAGTACTGTCCTGAGTAAGATATTTTACATGAAAGATGTTTACATATAGTCCACAAGACAAAAAAATAGCTGAAATTATTAAAATAACCCCCCTGCGAAAGTTTGTGAACCCTTGGTTATTAATACTGTGTGTGGTTACCTGGATGATCCACGACTGTTTTTTTTTTTGTTTGTTTGTTTGTTTGTTTGTTTGTTTTGTTTTGTGATGATTGTTCATGAGTCCCTTGTTTGTTCTGAACAGATAAACTGAGCATTACTCTTCAGAAAAATCCTCCATGTCCAGCAGATTCTTCAGTTTTCCAGCATCTTTTGCATATTTGAACCCTTACCAGCAGTTACTGTATGATTTTGAGATCTATCTTTTCACCCTGAGGACAATTGAGGGACTCAAACACAACTATTAAAAATGTTCAAACATTCACTGATGCTACTGAAGGAAACACGATGCATTAAGAGCTGAGCTATAAGAATAACTGTAATAATTTCAGGGTTTTTTTTTTTTTTTTTTTTTGTCTTGTGGACTATAAGTAAACGTCTTTTATGTAAAATATCTTACTCAGGGCAGTACTAAAAAAATAACATGCATTTTGTATGATCTCTCTTATTTTGTTGAAATTACTCACATTTTCAAAGATTCTGCAAGGGGTTCACAACCTTTCAAGCAGCACTGTATTTAGCATGTTTTAGCATGATTAGCAAGTTACTAGCATGTTGTTAGCATGATTAACAAGTTACTAGTATGTTGCTTTCATGATTACCAAGTTACTAGTATGTTGTTAACATGATTAACAAGTTTTTAGAATGTTGCTTTCATGATTACCAAGTTACTAACATGTTGTTAACATGATTAGCAAGTTGCTAGAATGTTGTTAGCATGTTTCTAGCAATTTGCTAGCATGACTTGCAAGTGACTAGCATGTTGTTAGCATGACTAGCAAGTGACTAGCATGTTTTAGCATGATTAGCAAGTAACTAGCATATTGCTAGCATTATTCTAACATGATTAGCAAGTTACTAGCATGCCACTAGCATGTTTCCAGCATGATTAACATGTCATTAACATGTTATTAGCATGATTAGCATGTCGCTAGAATGTTTCCAGCATGATTAGCATGTTGCTAGCATGATTCTAGCATGATTAGCAAAGTTACTAGCATGTCGCTAACATGTTTCCAGCATGATTAGCATGTCGCTAGCATGTTTTTAGCATTATTAGCATGTTATTAACATGTTTCTAGCATGATTAGCATGTTACTAGCATGTTGCTAGTATGATTTAGATTAGAAATATTAGATAGAGTGGAAGCTTAAATGAGTTTAAATGGATTAGAAATAGTACATAGAAGCGAAGCTTAATTGAGTCCAATAGGCTTCAGTGTGTTTACATTTGAAAGTTTGACAGTTGGTGTTTGAATGAGTCTTGGTTCATCTGAACATTCCGTCAATGTAAATCTATCGGATTTTTCCCAGTTTTTATCATAATTTTTACGAAAACCGTAAGCCGGATCAGTTAGAAAAGATATAGCAACCCGAGTCAGACCAGTTTGAAGGTCTGGGCCGAGTTTGGTGGTTGTAGCTTTAAAGGTCTAGGAGGAGATACATTTTAAAATTTGGTCTCAGAAGAAGAAGAAGAAGAAGAAGAAGAAGAAGTTTATATAGGATTTCAGTAAGTTGGCTTTTTCAAGCCAACTTAATTAAATTATACTAAAGTATAACTTTAAGTGTATTTAGTGTACTTTTATATGCTAAATTGGAACAACTTCAAGTATACTTAGTACACTTCAAGTATATGCCTATTTACCTGCTTGATTAGTGATATTAAAGTGTACTTTTCTTTCTTTTTTTTTTGCATTATGAGTGCATTACAAATTAATTATGACTGTCTTTGAAACACACAAGCAATATACTATAAATGTATTATTTTTTAGTAAAACTATGCTAATTTTTCCCCAATGCTGAATCCACTTTTCAAGGTCAATTCAATAAATACATAACTTCAATGACAGACAGAGCCACATTATTAACAATTCAAACAGTGTTTATTTAAACCTCAAATGGTTTTAGCATTGCAAAACATAAAATGCACCAATGTTTTTAAATAAAAAGAACGCTGAAAGAAACAAACATAAAAAAAAAAAACATTTTGTAACAGCACCACATAACACATAAACACATAAACTTCACTTTTTTGTTGAATTTGATTTTGATTTTTTTTTTTTCGAGACTTCATTTCAAACATGTAAAATAAATACAATAAAACAAAACAAAAACAATACAACACAATACAAAACAATTTTAAATTATACATGTCCAAAAATTGTGCAATTCTATAAAGAATTGCTTTTTGTTACATTTGCGCCTGATGGCCACTCACACATCAGATTTACTTGTGTTTGTGGAAACTCTACAAAAACAGCATTTGTTAAAGTAAAAGAAGTAAGGTCAGAGGACGTTAATACAACTTTTTCTTTTTACTACATCAGACTGTAAATCTCCTGTATTAAACCAATACTACTTAACATAATTAACATAATGATTAGCAGTGAGGAATTGTATCAGTATGTCACGTCAATATTGCTTCCAGTGTATTAGTCAAACATACAGTATACAACAGAAATGAGTACACCCATGTAGCATCACTATAAATCATATGATACAACACTATTCAAGTTGAAAAGTATAGTATTTATAGTACAGATCAGGCTAAATTGTAATGTAGACACATGAATTTTCTCTAAAGCTGCTTTGAGAAGTTAGCGTACTCTAAATAAGGGCATAAAGTGCAAAAACAGCAGCAGCGCACTGACCCTAGACTTGGTTGACATCACCACCTCATCTTCAAAGACAATCAAAACATCCAGTGGGTTCCCTCATGACATTCTCTTCCTCCTCAACAGCAATGATGGGGACTGCTGCCTTCTGCACCTGGTCAGACTCCTTTTTCTAAATGCATTAAAAAAAAAAAGTCTTAGCATATGTCACAACAAATCATAAAATTAACCCTTATGTGGAAAGACATATTTAAATTTTCATATTTAAAAATAATTAAAATAAATATCAATTATCATTATTATAAAAATTATCATTCTACATTAGTAAACTTAATTAGCATCACATGGATATGCTAGATGAAACTGACGAAGCGGATCATAAATAACGATAAGTTTAAAACTATTGTAATATAGTGAATGGGAGGGTTTGTCTTACCTGTTGCTTTAGATTCTCCACGACGCGTGAGTGTCGGTTAGCGTTAGATCTGTCAGCCAAAGAGGAACGAAGAGACCCCTACTTACAAATTTTTATTTATTTATTTTATTTATTTATAATTGTTTTTTTTGTTTGTTTTGTTTTTTTTTTTCTTATTTTCTCTCTCAGAATATATGTGTTTATTGGTACTTTGCATTTATGTCGTATATGTGCCTTGCTTAACATTTGTTTCTTTGCCATTGTATATTTGTATTCTGTTCAAAATGTTCAATAAAAAAAAAAGATCTGTCAGCCATCTTCCTGTTTTAAACAACAAAAATCACCAGACTTGTTTGTCTGTGTCTGACTGAGAAATAAAAAAAAAAATATATATATATATATATATATATATATATATATATAATTTTTTTTTTTTCACTGACAAACTGTGGTCTAAAACACTGCATATTTAAAGGGATACTCCACTCCAAGATGAAAATTTTGTCATTAATCACTTACCCCCATGTCGTTCCAAACCCGTAAAAGCTTCGTTCGTCTTTGGAACACAATTTAAGATATTTTGGATGAAAACCGGGAGGCTTGTGACTGTCCCATTGACTGCCAAGTAAATTTCACTGTCAAGGCACAAAAAAGTATAAAAACATCGTCAAAATAGTCCATCTGCTACGCTGACACAGAGAGACAGAGAGGAGATGAATTGTTGAATAAATGTCGTTATTTTTATTTTCTTTGCATACAAAAAGTATTCTCGTCGCTTCATAAGATTCAGATTGAACCACTGATGGCAGATAGACTATTTTGACGATGTTTTTTTTTTATTCTTTTCTGTGTCTTGATAGTGTAATTTACAACCCCAAATCAGAAAAAGTTGGGACAGTATGGAAAACGCAAATAAAAAAAGAAAGTAGTGATTTCTAAATTTACTTTGACTTGTATTTCATTGCAGACAATATGAACACAAAATATTTCATGTTTTGTCTGGTCAACTTCATGTCATTTGTAAATATACATCCTTTCCTGTCATTCAGACCTGCAACACATTCCAAAAAAAGTTGGGACAGGAGCAATTTAGGGCTAGTAATTAGGTAAACTGGTTAAATAATGATGTGATTTGAAACAGGTGATGTCAACAGGTGATTGTTATTATGATTTGGTACAAAAGCAGCATCCAAGAAAAGTCTAGTCCTTTAGGAGAAAAGATGGGCCTAGGATCGCCAGTTTGCCAACAAATACGTGAGAAAATTATTGAAATGTTTAAAAACAATGTTCCTCAAAGAAAGATAGGAAGAGATTTAGATATTTCACCTTCAACAGTGCATAACATAATTAAAAGATTCAAGGAATCTGGAGGAATTTCAGTGCGTAAAGGACAAGGGCGCAAGCCTAAGCTGAACAACCGTGATCTCCGATCCCTCAGGCGGCACTACATCAAGAATCGTCATTCAGCTATAAGCGATATCACCACATGGGTTCATGATTTCTTTGGCAAACCTTTGTCAAGTACCACAATACGTAGTTACATCCACAAATGCCAGTTAAAACTGTACTGTGCCAAAAGGAAGCCCTATGTTACCAGTGTCCAGAAGCGCCGTCGACTTCTCTGGGCTCGGAGGCATCTGGGATGGACCATCACACAGTGGAAACGTGTACTGTGGTCAGATGAATCAGTATTTCAGGTATTTTTTGGGAGGAATGGATGCCGTGTGCTCCGGACCAAAGAAGAAAAGGATCATCCAGACTGTTACCAGCAACAAGTCCAAAAGCCAGGGTCTGTCATGGTATGGGGTTGTGTCTGTGCCCTTGGCAAAGGTAACTTGCACTTCTGTGATGGCACCATTAATGCTGAAAAGTACATAGAGATTTTGGAGCACAATATGTTGCCTTCAAGAAGACATCTTTTCCAGGGATGTCCATGCATATTTCAACAAGACAATGCAAAACCACATTCTGCACACATTACAAAGTCCTGGCTGCAGAGGAAGAGGGTACGGGTACTTGACTGGCCTGCCTGCAGTCCCGACCTGTCTCCAATAGAGAATGTGTGGCGCATTTTGAAGCGCAAAATGCGACAACGAAGACCCCGTACAGTTGCCCACCTTAAGACTTGTTTGCAGGAAGAATGGGACAAAATTACACCTGAAACACTTCATCACTTGGTGTCTTCAGTCCCTAAACGTCTTTTAAGTGTTGTGAAAAGGAATGGCAACATTACAAAGTGGTAAATGCTTTACTGTCCCAACTTTTTTTGGAATGTGTTGCAGGTCTGAATGACAGGAAAGGATGTATATTTACAAATGAGTTGAAGTTGACCAAACAAAACATGAAATATTTTGTGTTCATATTGTCTGCAATGAAATACAAGTCAAAGTAAATTTAGAAATCACTACTTTCTTTTTTTATTTGCGTTTTCCATACTGTCCCAAATTTTTCTGATTTGGGGTTGTACTTGGCAGTCAATGGGACAGTCACAAGCCTGCCGGTTTTCATCAAAAATATCTTAAATTGTGTTCCGAGGACGAACGAAGCTTTTACGGGTTTGGAATGACATGGGGGTAAGTGTTTAATGACAATTTTCATTTTGGGGTGTAGTATCCCTTTAACACTTGCCGTTGATGTAATGGCGTGTTAGTTCCTCATTGCTAGCTAATATATTAGCGTTGCTGAGCTGGTTAATCTTAAAATAATAAGATACAACAATAAATCATAAATGTTCAAAAGTGCTTTAAATGGGAATAAATAAGCCTGAAATGCTTATCTGTTATTTTTCGTGACTCTTTGAGTGAGCTCAGCTCAGCTGTGATTGGACGGGCTGACGTCACGGAACTGACTAGAAAACGGGCGTGGTTTTTGAATCATTTTAGGAAACACACTAAAAATACATGTTTTGCCATAAGTAAAAGTTATTACATTAAAAAAAAGGCTTAATGTAGGTTTAATATGAAAGATTTATGTACACAGATTTTTTTTTTTTTTTTTTTTAAGGTAAGTGGTTGCAAACAATTTATTTTAGCTACATTTAAATAAAAAAAATGTTGAAAGTTAGTCAGCTAAATTTGTTTATTTAAGCGTAGCTAAAATAAATTGATTGCAACCACTTTCCTTAAAAAAAAAAAAATTGTCATGAGCTGGGTTTGCTTCTCTGTCTCTCTCTCACACACACAGGATTTCACACACACATACACACACATACATACACTATCATACACACACACACTCAGGCACGCTCATGCTCATTCTAGCTCTCATCTCCACCTGTTTGTCATCACAATCAGCGCTTGCGCTGCTTTGCGGTGACACCTGTTCCCACTCTGTTCTAATCATTGACTCTATTTCCAGTGGTTGTGCTTACTGTTCTCTGTCGGATTATTTTGTGTCATGCATACGCTATTGTTTCGCGCTTCGTGTCAAGAGACCATCAGAAGTCTTACCATGTCTTGTCTTGCATAGTGTTGCTGTGCTCATCTAAGTATTCTCGGTGTCCCATTGCTGCTTCCAGTGAGCCCAGCCCCACGAGCTCTCTCCAAGATGGGAGTCCTCTGAACCTGACCATCATCAGTTGTGTTTTGTGATTCATCCAGTTCTGTGTCATTGTACGACAGACTGCCTTGTTTTGCGTCTTCATTAAAGACTGTTTCTAACTGACTGCCTTTGCATGTGGATTCTTTATATCACCCTTGACAGAATAATCCGACCTGATGGATCCAGCAAAGGAGGAACCTTTTCGATCAGCGGTGGAAATTCAAGGAGTCATGCTCGGCAGACATGGGGAGGAGTTGTCCGCCGCCCATCACGCAGATGAGAGTTTGACCGCACAGGTGACGGATTTATCTTCTCGTCTACTACAGCTTTACCAAGAACCATCAACTTATTACAGCCGACATCCTCCTCCTGAGCCGCGTATTAACAACCCCCCACTATGCCGGTGAGCCCACTGAATGCAGAGCTTTTCTGACTCAATGTGAGGTTGTCTTTTCTCTCCAGCCCCAGACGTATGCGGGAGATCCCGCCCGGATCGCCTTTGTACATTCGCTTCTCACGGGGCGGGCTCGCGAATGGGGAACTTCCGCTTGGGAGGCACAGACTCCTTGCTGTGGTCGTTTCGAGCTCTTCAAGGAGGAGATGATCAAGATATTCGATCGATCCGTTTTCGGCCATGAGGCTTTGTGCCTTCTTGCTGTGCTTCATCAGGGCAGAAGGTCTGTCACTGACTTCGCCATTGAGTTCCAGACTCTGGCGACTACGTGCAAGTGGAATTAACCTGCTCTGGTCGCTCGCTTTCTGGAGGGACTGAATGTGGATTTTAAAGAGGAGATTCATGCACGTGGACCGCCGACTCAGCTGGATCAGCTTATTGAACTGGGCATTTGTTTGGACAAGTGCTTCGAGCAGCGGAGGCGGGTTCGAGCTTCTAATTCAAGACCACTAGACACTCTTACACCAGCTGTGGTATCTTCTCCTCTCAAATCTGATCCTGAACCTATGCAGCTGAGGGGGGGTTCGCATCTCTGCGGAGGAACGACAACGGCGGATTCTGAACCACCTCTGCCTTTACTGCGGCGCGGCTGGACATTTTGCCTCTTCGTGCCTGTTAAAAGACAGAGCTCGCCAGTAGACGGAGGAGTACTGGCGAGCGCAACTGTCATCCCCTCATCTCCCAGGTCTTGTACAACTGTCTCTGCTGTTCTCCGATGGGCTGGTTTTACTGTTACTGGTCCAGCGCTCATCGATTTGGGAGCAGAGGGCAATTTTATTGACGAGAGATGGGCTAGCGAACGGAGGATCCCTCTGCTGGACTTGAATGACACCACAACCGTCTTTGCCCTAGACGGTAGGGTACTTTCTTCAGTTCACCGTATCACCAGCCCGGTGAGCCTTACCATCTCAGGAAATCACTGAGAGAATATTTCCTTTTTTGTTTTCCAGTCCCCTTATACCCCCATTGTTCTAGGGCATCCCTGGCTTACTCAGCACAACCCTCAGATTGACTGGGTTAAGGGTTCTATTCACTCATGGAATTTGTCGTGTCATGTCAAATGTTTGGTGTCTGCTGTCCCTGCTGTCTCCTCTGTGTCTGTGTTTCAGGAGGAGCCTGGTGATTTGTCGGGAGTTCTGGAGGAGTACCACGATCTGCGGGCGGTCTTCAGCCATTCCCGGGCTACCTCCTTGCCGCCTCATCGTCCTTACGACTGCAGCATTGAACTCCTTCCGGGCACCATGCCAACCCGCGGTCAATTATACTCGCTCTCGGCGCCCGAGCGGGAGGCTCTGGAGAAATACCTCACATAGTCCCTCACCGCAGGGATTGTTGTTCCGTCCTCCTCTCTTGCCGGTGCGGGGTTCTTCTTTGTGAAGAAGGATGGGTCCTTGCATCCCTGTATCGATTATCGGGGGCTGTACGGCATAGCAGTCAAGAATCGCTATCCCTTGCCTCTTATGTCGTCGGCCTTCGAGATCTTACAGGGCGCAAAGGTCTTCACAAAGCTATACTTACGCAATGCCTACCACTTGGTACGTATTAAGGAGAGTGCATTTAACACTCCTATCGGTCACTTTGAGTACCGGGTTTTACCATTTGGGCTGGTCAACGCCCCCACGGTTTTTCAGGCCTTAGTTAATGACGTCTTGAGAGATATGCTAAATGTCTTTGTGTTTGTGTATTTGGACGACATTCTTATCTTCTCACCTTCTCTCCAGGTACACGTACAGCATGTCCGCCAAGTTTTGCAGTGTTTGCTTGAGAACTGCCTGTTTGTCAAGGCGGAGAAGTGCTTGTTTCATGCCCAGTCTGTCATGTTTCTCGATTCAGTGGTTTCAGCGGAAGGGATCAGCATTGACCCTGACAAGGTTTGTGCTGTCATTGATTGGCCCATTCCAGATTCTTGAATCGCGCTTCAGCGGTTTCTGGGGTTTGCCCATTTTTACCACCATTTTATCCAAAACTTTAGTCAAGTCGCCGCCCCTCTTACTATCCTCACCTCATCCAAGACTCGATTTGCTTGGTCCGAGGCTGCGCAGGGTGCGTTCGATCGGCTCAAGTGGTTATTTACCTCCGCTCCCATCCTTATTACCCCAGATCCCGAGAGACAATTTATTGTTGAGGTTGATGCCTCCGATGTCGGGGTAGGAGCTATCTTGTCGCAACGCTCTCCCTTGACGACAAGGTTCATCCGTGTGCTTTCTATTCACATCGCCTTTCGCCTGCTGAGCACAACTACAACGTCGGTAACCGAGAGCTTTTGGCGATCCGTCTGGCGCTAGGTGAATGGCGACACTGGCTTGAGGGAGCCAGTGTGCCATTTATTGTTTGGAAGGATCATCAAAATCAAATCTGGAATAAATCCGCTCCGCTAAGAGACTTAACGCCCGTCAGGCTCGGTGGGGGCTTTTCTTCGGCCGCTTTGAGTTTTCGATCTCGTTTAGACCCGATTCTAAGAATCTCAAGCCGGACGTTCTCTCACGTCAGTTCGGCTCGTCGGGGGGTCCCTCGACCAACAAGAGTATTTTACCTCAGCGTTGTGTGGTCGGGGCGGCCATCTGGGGAGTGGAACAGGCTGTGAGGAGAGCCCTTTTTCATGTCACGAGACCACCCCGCACTCCTGAAGGAACGTTATTCGTTCAAGTCAAGTCAAGTCACCCTTTATTTATATAGCGCTTTTAACAATACAGATTGTGTCAAAGCACTTAACAGTATCAAATTGGAGGACAGAGTGTCAGTAATGTATAATGATAAGATTAAACACTCAATTTTCAGTTAAAGGCATTTCATTATTGAATTCGGAGATGTCACTATCTAGCTCAGTTTAGTTTAAATAGTATCTGTGCAATCAAATCGACGATAATCGCTAGAAATTAAGTGTTCCCATCTGAGCAAGCCAGATGCGACAGTGGCAAGGAACCAAAACCAAACAAATTCATTCCTGAGGTCGTTCGCTCGTCTGTTCTTTGCTGGGGTCACTTGTCACTTGTCCATGTTGAGTTATCCCCGTTCGAGTGTTGTCTGGGTTACCAACCCCCACTATTTACATCCCAAGAGTCCCAGGCCTCCGTTCCCTCTGTAGAGGCATTTATTCAGAGATGTAAACGTACCTGGAAGAGGGTGAGATCAGCGTTATGTCGTACCAGAGCACGTACACGTCGAGCCGCCAATCGTCACCGGGTTAGGGCTCCCAGGTATGTTTGTGGTCTCGCAAGCTGATGCCCCGCTTTATTGGGCCTTTCACCATTGTGAAGGTTCTCAGTCCGGTTGTGATCAAACTCAAATTGTCCCATCAGTTGCGCCGTTCACCCTGTCTTTCACGTGTCCTGCGTCAAACCAGTTATCTGTGCTCACACCCGTCCCCCTACTTCCTCCTCCTCCTATTGATGAGGAGGCTTCTGTTTACAGAGTCTGTAAGCTTCTTGACATCCATCCTCGAGGGCGCGGTCACCAGTTTTTGGTGGACTGGGAGGGGTACGGTCCTGAGGAGAGGCGTTGGATTCCGGCCTGGGACGTCCTGGATCGCTCGCTGATCGAGGACTTCTACCGTTCTCGCCAGGCTTCTTCCTCAGGAGCGCCTGGGGGCGCTCGTTGAGGGAGGGGTACTGTCATGAGCTGGGTTTGCTTCTCTGTCTTTCTCTCTCACACACACAGGATTTCACACACACATACACACACATACATACACTATCACACACACACACACACACACTCAGGCACGCCCATGCTCATTCTAGCTCTCATCTCCACCTGTTTGCAATCACAATCAGCGCTCGCGCTGCTTTGCGGTGACACCTGTTCCCACTCTGTCCTAATCATTGACTCTATTTCCAGTGGTTGTGCTTGCTGTTCTCTGTCGGATTATTGTGTGTCATGCATACGCTATTGTTTCGCCCTTCGTGTCAAGATACCATCAGAAGTCTTACCATGTCTTGTCTTGCCTAGTGTTGCTGTGCTCATCTAAGTATTCTCGGTGTCCCGTTGCTGCTTCCAGTGAGCCCAGCCCCACGAGCTCTCTCCAAGATGGGAGTCCTCTGAACCTGACCATCATCAGTTGTGTTTTGTGTTTCATCCAGTTCTGTATCATCGTACGACAGACTGCCTTGTTTTGCGTCTTCATTAAAGACTGTTTCTAACTGACTGCCTTTGCACGTGGATCCTTTATATCACCCTTGACAAAAATGTAGTAAATTCAATGAATCACTTTTTTTTCCAGTGAAATATAGTAAATATTAGTAAATATATAAATAGTAAATATATTTACAATTGTTTATGTATTTATTTGATTAACTTTTAATTAGTTACTTTTAATTTTAATAATAACCTACCGTCCTATACTCTATTGAAGGAGTGGATGAAGTAAAGATTGATCTGTCATATCCTCCAGAGTGATATTAATCATATCATTGCATTATTTCTTATTAAAATGATTGCATTATGTCTTGTTTGACTATTAATCAAGTTATGGATCAGTATTTCACCTCCTAGATTATTGGATGATTCACTTAAGTTAGTGGTGCCATCTATAATAATAATTATAGATAAAAGTTTTTGGTCTTTCATTACAGCAGTGCAGCAAGAGTGAAATTTGTAACCTTATGCTTTACATGCCATGATCTATTCCTTCCCTAAAGGTCACAGAGCCAGGTCAGGAGGTCAGGATGACCTCCCATCTACGTGAGTAACAGTATCTGAGACTTGTGTGTGTGCTTAAGAGATATTAAAGAATCCTGCTTTATTCTGTACTTCTACTCTCTAAGATGATGACTGCATAGAGTGTGTGTAACGAACCATACTGATAAAATTCTAGCTAGGGCTAGGCAGCCTTGAAGTTCTGATAAGTGTTCTGTGTGTATGTGTGTGTGCTGGTAGCTCTCTCTCTCTGTGTGAGAAGACTGTCTCTGCCAGCTGCTGCCATCCTGATCAAGAATAGGTGTCTGGAAGACACCTATCTTGTAAGATCCCTGATCGCTGACGTCTGCCCAATCAGTTGGAGATATGCTTGAAGCGTTTACGTCCATATGTGGAAACTGTCTAAGTTTATCTAGTTTTTAGAACCAATCAGGGATGTGTTTCCCAAAAGCAACCATGGTTGCAAGTTCCGTCGTTACCAATAGAGTTCAATGGAACTTACAACCATAGTTAGCTAACGATGCTTTTGGGAAACGCACCCCAGAATGTTGCTGACCTATGTATTGACGCAATTAGCATCCTCTGTTAGAGTATTATTATTGGTTTCTGTAAGATGTAAAGCAGAGCGGCCTACGAACTCCATTGCGAGTGTTGAAGCTGACTTCTGCTGATGAAACTGCAAACTATGTTCTTCAGTAAATTTTTCTTTAATTTATCACATCTCTGACTCCTGTTCTTTGTTCATCATACCTGGTCCTTGGGTTTTAACTGTTTTCCCCGACACTATAAACATATTTTCTCCGAACACATTTAAAAAAAAAAAAAAAAGTAAGTAAAAGAAAAAAGTTGTTTCAAGTCTGTTCAACATGATGCAGTCGTGTTTGATCGGGAAACCTGATATATGGTGTTATTAAAAAAGGAATTGTTTAAATAAAGTGAACAGCATCAAAAATCTTTTTTTTTTTTCAGTGAGCAGTGTTTATCATTCCTATAATAACACATAACAAAAAGAGAAACAATGCTGTTGTACAGTTAAAGTGATGGAACATTATGTGAAATTATGACTCTGGTGGCTTTCAAGTGTGAGGATGGGACATCTTTTGCATCCACCACAAACAGATTCTGTGTTTTAGCTAAAGAGCTTGAGTGTAGGAATTTTTTAGAGATGTTCAGCTAAATATATCCTCAACATTTATATAATGTCTCATAATGTATTTTCTGTCCATCCTCAATCACTCAAATGGAAATGTGTAATTATTAGGTCTAAGGACAAACTGTATGTCATTCCACTTCCAAACAATATTGAAAGAGACTAAAAACTAATTCCTGGGGAACTTCTGCAGCTTTGTACAGATATCGATGCCAGTTGTTGTTTTTCAGCTTTATTTCTCCATAAATTTAATTAATTTATAATGATATGTTATAATAATGCAATGATATAATATTAATGCAGAGTGAGTGAACTTCAGTTTTTGGCCATGCAAGACACGACTGTACACTTTATAATGCATACACTTTATTTATTTATTTGCTTTATTTATTTTTTGTTTTATTACTTTCTGAAAGCAATGTATGTCCAAGTAATGAAGTGAATTCCAAGCATGAAGAAGTAAACTTAAAAATTAGTCAAAAATGTGACATAAAACATACTACAACTTCAGGGTATTTAATATTCTACTTTGAAATTATACTTTCAATGCATTGTTACAATGAGCACACAGCACACAGTTAAAACATATTCATAAAATATATTTATAATAAAGTGCAAATAAATATACTTATATCAAATAAACAGAACTTTCAATTCAAGTCTATTTTTGTAAAATATATTTTTAGAAAATATACTAAATTAAAGTTATTTTAAAGTGTGTTAAAAGTTTTATTGTGAAAATAGGTAAAAGTCCACACTGCCAAAAGCACCAAAAGTTGGTTAAATGACCATGTTTGTGTGCTTGACTGGCCAGCAAACTCGCCAGACCTGAACCCCATAGAGAATCTATGGGGTATTGTCAAGAGGAAAATGAGAAACAAGAGACCAAAAAATGCAGATGAGCTGAAGGCCACTGTTAAAGAAACCTGGGCTTCCATACAACCTCAGCAGTGCCACAAACTGATCACCTCTAACGCACGCCGAATTGAGGCAGTAATTAAAGCAAAAGGAGCCCCTACCAAGTATTGAATACATATGCAGTAAATGAACATACTTTCCAGAAGGCCAACAATTCACTAAAAATGTTTTTTTTATTGGTCTTATGAAGTATTCTAATTTGTTGAGATAGTGAATTGGTGGGTTTTTGTTAAATGTGAGCCAAAATCATCACAATTAAAAGAACCAAAGACTTAAACTACTTCAGTCTGTGTGCACTGAATTTATTTAATACACGAGTTTCACAATTTGAGTTGAATTACTGAAATAAATGAACTTTTCCACGACATTCTAATTTATTGAGATGCACCTGTATATATATATATATATATATATATATATATATATATATAACCCTACATACAAATATATATATATATATATATATATATACAGGTCTCAAGAGATATGTCAGTAAATTTGTTAATATATTTAACTATACTTTGAATGAAATAAATGTATTTTAAATATATTACTTTTTTACTAGGATACTCAATAACATTTACATGAAGATTCTTTGGCTAGGTACTTTATTAGACTTTTAATTGAGTTAATTGTGTTAATATTTTAAATTACGTTTCATCTGCAAAAGAATAATCAATTACAAAAATCACAACTATTAATAATTAATTGATTGAAGGTTTTTTATGTTTGAATGGTTTTAATGTTTGTTTTGTCATAAGAAAAAAAAATATTGACTGCAAATATGTAAATAATCTTATGTGGTGAAATTATATTTTCTAGTTAAAGTAGTTTCTATATATTTTTTCTCTGATCTTCACCTTTAACCCTAAAACATTTTGAGTGAAACAGAGTTGGTACATAACAAAGAGAAACGTCATGGGTTAATTACAAAGAGTGATTTATTACAAGACACACCCAAACTGTATGATACTACCAAAATTATCTCAGTTATCTATTCACATTTATTTGAAGTTCAAACTTTGCTCTGACAGGGTTGAAATTATGTATTGCGTTAAGGTCAGTAAAGATAAATACTTTTTGTGCAGGGCTGTAATAGGATTGGTATAACAGTTTAAGAATCATCCACTGTAACATCCACAGTTGTTGACAGCTTGAATATTCAGGGAGAACACATTCCACTATATGGCCCCCACAGTGTTGTTACACCCCTAGAAATTTAGGCATGATGTGGTGAAACATGATTCTTAGTTCAGCAATAATCTTCTTTACAGATTTTTTTATTTTTTATTTTTTATTTTTATTTTTTCAATTGCTTAAACACAAAATCTTTACTTGTCACACAATTTCTGAAACCTGACACTCAAACACCAGAACTACACACCAATTCTGCAAAACCATAAACTAATTATCAGTCTTTGACTCAGTTTTCAATTTCATAAAACACTTTTGAAAAACACAACACACAATTCTCTAACACACAAAAATCTAACAGGAATTAATATTATGGAAAAGGTGTTTACAGATGTTTACTTTTGAGATGTGTTTGTGATATTTTGAATGCAGTGCTTCATTTTGCAAGAGATGTGAGGCATTTTGCATTTTGTGTGTGCAATTCTTGGATTTGTGTGTAAAGTTTTGGGAAAGCAGTTGAAAAAAAAATTGTAAGAAAGAAAGAAAGAAAGAGAAAAAGAAAAGAAAAAGAAAAATTAGAACATGTCTGTAGTCTTCCTGAGAATCACCCACACTCTAATTAGGAAGAACGTGAATGTGTGTGTGTGTGTGTGTGTGTGTGTGTGTGTGTAACCTGATCAAAGCAGTGTATGTAGGGCACTGTGGGGTGTATAATAAAGCAGAGAGCAGAAGGCCTCTTCTTATGAGATTTGTAAAGTGTGTGATGAGTTACAAGAACATCTTTTGTGCATCACCCTTGTTACATAAAAGTCGTCCTTATTTTAATCAGAAACATGGCAGAATTTTGATTGAGTATAATTCTTGTGTACTGTTTTCTGTTGTTCA
>CM077262.1:19880804-19985804 GCA_039654775.1 Spinibarbus caldwelli | reverse complement strand
AGAGTGTGAACCATCAGAAGTGTTTTGTTTTCTGGTAATCATTCTTTGCAATGATTCATGTTTATGAATTTTGTCAGGAAGGTAGGAAACTCAAGTAAGGGTGTTACGAGAGACGTGCAGGTTGACAAAATCATCACAAGAGTTTTGTCATGTAGTTTTGACAAGTCTTCATGGCTCTTGACAATGAAAAGAAACAATGTTTTGTATATACAGCTGTCAGTGGGTGTGGGTGCATAAGCACAACATTACATCACAATACTGACTCGTTTTTTGTTTTGTTTTTTTACTTTGTTTACATAGTGCCTTTTTCTGCATAAATTAAGAAAATTACATTCAGAAACTGTATTTTTGTCTGCTCAAATGTTTAGAAATAAATAGGAACGACTCCCTTGACCTTCGAACTTGTAGCAATAAACTACTAAAAATACTTTCTTTTATCATGAACTACTAGTAAATAGTTACTTTGTCAAGTAATTTATGAAAGAGCAGCAATTTAAGCCACTACATCACTTGGTTAGTTGTCATTCATCATGCTTTTGTAGTGCCTAACACAGTACTTTAATTCCAGTTAACCTCTCTACAGCAGTAGCCTCGCTCAATGGCTCTAGAGTGTTTAGGACTTTTTAAATGTCTCTCACTCGTGTTTGTCTTGTGTGCTGCTAACACAGAGCTTTGACCACTACACTAATACATAGCACTCTAAATTACATCTAGACATATTTGACTGTTTTTATGAGTGTTAATAGCAACTCTGTAGTATTCCAGAGAGGTCATTGTCACTCTGTGGGTTTTATGTTTAAGACATAATATTCCACTTATCCCATCTTAATCTCTAGTTTTACCCTCAATGAAACTCCCGCCCACCTGTTTACTCCACCCCTACTCTTTAAAAGGGTCACACCTCAAAGGGGTTAATCTTAGAAAATCTGTCAAGAACGTGCCCAGATCATATTCCCCACCAAAATCAAGAAATTTGATTTTGCTTTAAGAAAATACAATTTAATTTTAAAACAATTATGAGATTATTTAAACATCACATATAAAAATTAAGTTATTAATTTATTTATTGACTTGTTAAAGTATTCATTCATTCATTCATTCATCCATTCATTCATTCATTCATTCATAACCATTTTATGAAGCCAAACTGCTGTGTAGTAATTCCTGTATAGGACCTTGAAAAAAATCAACTCTTGCTTCCTTTATACACCTTGCACTATACAAAACTCTGTTCCATGTGTCTCAAATTTGGACAATTGCAGTCTCTGTGCCAAATTAGTCTCACAGGTTCTCACAGTTGCTGTTATTAATCCTTATACACACATTTAATTTAAATAATAATAATAATAATAATAATAATAAAACAGCGCCTTTTTAAGGCACTTTGGTAATTCTCAAAACTCTTCTAAACTTTCTTTTCTTGTCCCGTACGAGCCGTTGCCCCCAAACAATCCATAATCTGTCAATGCTTCCAAAAATGTTCCCAGACTTCTGATTTATTTTCTACTAATTCATTGTAAGATAAAAGTCAATCACATATTAAATAAATCTTTATTGTATGCATTCTACTAATGTTTCCAAAACAGGATGATCTTACCTTATTCTATACTTAAGAGTATAGCGTTAATCCATATGAGAAATCGGACACCTTCCAATCCAGACCTCCCTAGAATGAAGCAAAATTGTAATGGCCATATTTTGCTGGTGTCCCTTTAGCTTTTGTGAAAGGCCTCTACAGGTCAAAAAGGGAATATAGCTCGATTAGTATTAGTTCTATTAGTACCCAGTATAAAGCCAAATCATTTTCACACAAGTGCCTACAGCGAGCTTAGATACTATTTTATAGTTCTACAACCAGTAATGCTAATCCACTTTTATCTCTAAACACAGTTTTTTTTTTTACTCTAATCCTGGGTCTTTTACCCTCACATAATAAGGCCTTAAACATAGTTTTATATCATTCAAATACTTAATGTAGCCTGGATATAGAGACAATCCCAGATATATAATTAAACTGTGGCGGTTACCTTCTTTATTATATCAATTGTTCATTGATATATCAATCAATAGTTAAATTAAGTTACTGTTACTGTATCTGTCTTCATAAACACATGCACAAACGATTTTACCTAAAGCAGGTGTATACACTAGTCAACATTTGAAGTGGATCAAAACATTTCATCAAATTTGTCCTAAAACCTAAAACCAAAATGCATTCTTATCTTAGGACAATTTTGATGAACTTTTTTGATCCACTTCAAATGTTGACTACTGTATAAATAGTATGCTATATAAACAAGCAAAAGCACCATCAGCGGTAAACCTCTTGAGACCAAATATGACCAATAGTATTACTGAACTATTAAATCTTTCTCTGTCTGTGTGATGTTGGACAGATATAGATGTTATCAGATTACCTGCACAATGATTTAAACAGATCACCATCCATGCATGACCTCACCTCATCTCATATACACACTCATACTATTCACCTTAATATCATATTCCATACATGTACAGCAGCTCTCCTATTGGCTCCAGAAAGAAGTGTGGTCCATGATGTCAGGGTGCTGTCTGGTCATAAGTTAAGAGCCTGGCCTATTGTCTCTGTGAAGGTGTAACCTGAGAGAATCTTTGAATGGGCAAATATGATCTACTCTTGCAATGGTATTTTTTATTCAGTTAGTCTTTTCTCAAAACCATGTCTTTGATGAGTATGCAGAAATAGAGAGAAAAAAAAAAACTTGAAAGAAAACGTAATTAAAAGGGAACGTTTTTGTTTAAAATATTAACAGAAAATGAATATACAGGTGTTTTGTATGTTTTGTTTTTTCTGCATTTACCGGAAAAAGGAACTGTTTCACCAGTTGTATCACTCCATTTGCAGTATTTCTTACAGTGAGTGTAATGGTGGAGGACCAAACCTACTAGAAATGCTACTGCTGTTGTGTCACAGAATACATGGGGGGTTTTTTTGTTTGTTTTTTTTTTGTTTGTTTTTTTGTTTGTTTGTTTGTTTTTTGCTTGTTTGTTTGTTTGTTTGTTTGTTTTAAGAATGCAGTTGTTTAGATTTCAGTTATGTGGTTTGTTAATAAAGATAGCGCCTATTTGAAAATTTGCTTTGACATTTTCGAAGATGTGAGCTCCAGGGCATCAGTGCTCATTCAGCGCTGACAAACCCACCGAGAACAGCCTTACCTTGACCAGTTACTCTGCAATTGGCTCTGATGTCTCCATAGTGTTTAAACATGAGCTATAATTCATCTTTAACATGTCTAACAGGCAATATTTTCATTAATCTATTATTTGTTCCAGAGCAAATAGTTTTGGCTGAGGGCAAAATTTCACAACTTTAGATTTTTACATAACTTTAATGCTTCATCAGAGCACTGACTTTGTATTCTTGACTGAATAGCAACTGTTATAGTTGCTGTTTCTGTTTATTAAATATTATTGCTCACTAAATAATATTTTATATAAATAATAGTAGTATTTAATAGTAGTTTTTAGAATTGAGAAACGGTCTACCGATGGTGGTTTTGTTACATCTAATGGCGACAAGAGACTGTCTTTATGAGTGAGGCAGTAGCAAAGACTTTTATATTCAAAAAGACTTAAACAAGGTTGCAAACAATGACTTTTTTTACTTTAAACAACACCTTGTAAGATGCAACCAACAAATGCAATCACCAGCATTGTCATGAGAAATCCCCTTAACAGTTTAAAGGATACTACGACAAAGATATTGCTTTCCTCAGTGGACATTCAAGTCATTTTTCTCTTTATCTCATAATACTATACTTTACTTAACACAATAAGCTTTCAATGAAACAACTCAAGGTTCCTTCATTATTATTTCTAAAATTACATTTTTGAATTAGCAACAGGGGTTTGGGCTCATTTAAACCATATGATTTAAACTGTCAACTTGAGATTTTAATGTGTGGCGGAAGGAAGTAGTTCTGCACACAAAAGGTTTTTTAATAACACTCCGTGGTTGCTTATTATTAATTTACAAATTTGTGCCGTCAAACTGTTGTATAAATGCAATGTCACACTCGTAGCCGTGCAATATCGCTCTACATAGAATAAATAAATAAACATAAAAAATGAGCAGATGTTTTAATGAAAAATGCAAAACAGTTACAATAATTCACAAATAGTTTATTTTAAATATAATTTGGCACCTCACTCTAAACAGTGCCAAATCTATCAAATAATGTGAATAAATTCATTATTGTGTCAATTTTGTCAGTAGTAAAGGGAGTAAGGGAGTTTCCTAAAATGACCCATATATCAAAGTGCCAATGAATATCAGCTGATAGTATCCCTGCACCATGGTAGTACTACGGTACTTTTCTTATAAGGAAAGAGAAGTGGATGCATTGTAGTCTGGATGGATGCCAAACTGCAGATAAATATGTAGATGCTGATGATTGTGCAAAGGGTTGGGTCAGTTCTGGCTGTTGTGCTTATTGGCTTTACCTGTCTGATAGCATCAGATTCTCTGGCCTGCACGCTCACACCCTCAGGCCTCACGCTGTTTATTTAAACTTAATCGTTTCAAAGCATCTTTGCTTTCACCGGTACTGAAAGATAGAACCTGCGAAGAGAAGAAAGGACTGATGCAAATCTCCTCTTTTCTCTGACAGCCTGCTTTCATGGCCCCTTTTTGTATTACTGTTTGTAGCAAGACTGTCTCCAGTAGAATGCTTTTCATTAATCTCTACCTGAGGGCTTTTATAGCTCCTGATGCTTCGCAAGCTATAAAATTTGTCAATGCAGTTTCAGCAATGATTTCAGCATGATTATGTGGCCAGGCATTTATGGGCCTCTCCACATCAGGTGTCTCCAGAGTTAGGTCAAAGTTCAAGAGTTAGTGGTGCCATTGTTGTCCTTAGAGTTAAAAGTCAAGATCCATGTATATTAAATCCATGAATACTTTATGATGCAAATAATTCTGTATTCCTAATGTAAAAATAAATAAATAAATAAATAAATTGTAAAAAGTTTCAAAACAGTACAGTGCTATCAATCGTTTTCAGGCTTGCCAGATTTTTGGATGCAGTTTTACAACTAGAGAAAGAAAAACCTGTTTGCTGAAAACAGTGAAGCCTTCGCCTGAGGGGGGAAAGAGCAATATGCTGTTCACATTGACAAGACCCCTCTACATCCCATATCCACAAACATTCACACACACACACACACACACACACACACACACTCAAATACTCACAGTGTGTATACTTTAAATGTAGATTGCTATGCTCCAGCACTTTGGTTCATACCTGTCCCCAGAGCATCTGCTTTCTGCTGTAAAATCTGTCACGTCATGCTGGGAGAATTTCTTTTTACAGCATGATGTTTACGAACATAGATGTCAACATGGGGCATTCTTTTTGTGATAAACCCACTTTGGTTACAGGACCATTTTACTTGAAGTGCATTTCTTATAGAAACATGAACTGTGCATGTGTGTGTTTTAGTTTATTTTAGTGGCTTAGTAAGAACTGTACATTTGCAAAAGTGTTTATATACTAGCTGTGTTCATTGGAATTTTTGTGCAAAATATTTTAAAAAAATAAATAACATTAGTGAAAAGCGTAAACCAGTCATATTAATTATAAAAGTTTAAAGGACAGATGTCAGAATGCTATTTAGGTATGTTATCTGCTATCACAGCGGAATCCATTATAGAGGCCACCAAATACTCAAGAGGACAGTGAGTACTCAACAGGGAAAGATGAACATATAAAATCTATTGTTTTTCTTTTGTGCACTGAATGAGATTTACACACAAACTGGGAGTGAAAGCCTTATCAGAGAGTGTGCTGTTCATGTCTGTGGGCTGAAGGTGATTTGGTGACTATGGACTCAGTCAGCGCTGACCAATCAGTAATGAGTGTTAAGCATCGGATCGATCAGTGGCCGCGCATGACAGCCGCGACTTATGGCTGCTTGCGTGGGCTCGGCTCTTTGTCGACCAGCCGGCCCTTGAGGCCCTTGAGGGCTCCAGGGGTTGAGAACTTTTAATTATCAGCAGCTCCTCCAGTGGCTGAGTGATCATTGACCATCACCCGACCATCAAAACATGCATGATAAAGGAACACAATGAGAAGAGTGTGTATGTGCTGGGGACATCAGTGATGGGGCCCCTTGAACACCAGGGGAAGTTTACAGTCACATTCACACAAACACCCAAAATTACTGTATGACCTTCTGCTGCTGTTATAGGTCCAGAATTGCCTGGATCTTTTTCTATCTTACCATTACATAGAACATGTTATATATAATCCTAACAATACAGCTGTGCTTGTATCAAACTTTTTTTCCTAACTAACATATTGAACTTATACTTTATATTGATAGTACCTATGCAAGTACGTCAACTTATTCTTCTATGGCTAACCTAACATTAACAGTACAATAACACTCTACTCTAATACTCTAATGAAAGTTACTTAATGTGTAGTTGTGAAGTTAATTATAGCCAACAAATAGATTATCAACAGAAAAGAAACCATCAAAATAAAGTGTAACAATAAATCTTTATTTTTTATTTATTTATTTTAATTTTCATACTGTATTTTCAGCTTCTCGCAATTCTCCTACATTACACACTAAACAGATTACAATTTATTATCCTGTTGATTATATTAGTAGCAAGTCATGGGCACACATAGAGCTGCATTTCCAGAGAGTGACCCACTAGCAGCAGTCAAGTAAAGAATGATCCCTCTTACTCACAATGGAGAAACTCCTGGAACTAATTGCAAGCTGTGTGTCTTGCACTGATAAACTACACCCTGCAGTGTAATGACATATTTTACATTCAAGTCTACAAAGCACAAACACTACACCTATTAAAGAAACTCCTCAGAAATGTGTGACAGCTTATATGTTTGTACCTGTCTTCAAAGTTCAGACTTTTCTATTAATATCTTAGACTTAATCCCTCTGTCCATTCGCGACTGCACCAGTTGCACCGCCCAAAGGACGACACTGCACAGACATTAACATTTGCATAATGCTGTTTGGGGTTTGTTTACCATTTATGATACCATGCTTGCTGATTTTAGTACAAACACATAATTGACCATTTTTTTCTAATTAATCACATTTTTGCTTATTTATTTATTTATTGTTTCTTTCTTTCTTCTTCTTCATTTTCTCTTGAGGCCTGAGGCAAAATCTTGAAGAGCACAGTTTTGTCCACAACTGCAGACTTGTTATTTTTATCAGAAACCACTTTTTAGGCCCGAACCAGCACATTGCTGCTGTGCATCACTTATTTTTGGGGAATTTTTCCTGTTTTAGCTACTAAAATACAGCTGAATGTTTATATTTTTCACTGGCAAAGCATGTGTCTGTGTATACACATATTTGCATTTCTTCCTCACTGGTTAGCCAACTTGCAGTTTGTTATAATTGTCAACACATGATGGAATTGTCCGTCCTTTAAACTGTAAGAAAGTGAAATATTAGCCTATTGTGGATGAGGCCTCATTAAGATTATTATAATCTACAGCTACTGAAAAACACATTTATCACATAGTTTTACAAGTGGAATATAAACAATACAATGAGAAATGAGAAATATTTCAGATTTACCCTAGAGTTGCATGCTTTAATTAGGAAGACAGATCTCTATCTATCTATATTATCTAAAACATAATTTCTATTTATAGTTCCGACAAAAGGAACAAAAGGAAAGGTCATAGCGCCAAACACTAGTCGATGGTAGCACATAGCACTGAGGAAGGGTTAATACCCGAAAACGTTCTGCACTTCTGCACTTTTGCACCTTTTTGCACATTTTGTGACCTCTGAGTAATAAATGATACAAGTCTTTTTGGACTGTTTGGATGAGTGCGGATCTCCTTTATCCTTGAATATTTATAGTCCCGACCATAAACACATTTGTCTATGAGTAGCAATTAACTCTTGGTATCTTTGGGACCACCATTAATGACTGTGCTATTTCTCTGTTTTGGCCATCGTTGTTGTGATCTGTCGCAACTGCTGCAATGAAAAGTGTGGGAAAGAAACATGGATGCCCTGGTTCCCCTCATAAAGAGCCACAAGTACCTCTTTGTCTCAGCACAGCATTAGTATTATGTTGGCAGAAATTTCCGTTTATGATCTCCCGTAATGTAGGGCCATAAGAAGGAGTCTTTTAGGCTGCAAGGTCTACCCAGGTCCCTCAAAAGTCCAGGTCCAGTGAATTAGTCACCACTACTAATTCATTGTGTCCTCAATGTGGCACGTCAGAGTTAGCCTGACAGAAGAAGACCCTGGCTGATGGGAAGGGTTATGGTAGGGCCTGTAACAGGAGTTAACTCAATGCATATGTCACCTTCTGTCCACACAAGCGGACTGTCAAGAGGCAGCACCATCAGGTGGTCTCATTTAGCACAGTGTGTGGTATTTAAGTAGATACTGACCTGATTGAGTGCTCTCATTACTGTCGAAACCCAGTTAGATTTAGGAGACTCCACCTTGGGAAAATCTGAGTAGCCCTTCGCACTCATACTGATACAGAAAACATAAGATGAAAGAACAGTAAGTAAGAGAAGCACTGAAAATGAGCAGTTCACATCGCAGAAGGACAAATGAAGTTTATGAGGACTAGCAATCATAATCCCACCATGAATTTACATTTTTATCCCAACTAGGGTTAAGAGTTGAATCCAATTGTAAAGCTGTTGTGACCCTAATTGATAAAACACGACTTGTTTCTGGATCAACATCTTTGTTGGTCCTGGTACAACATTCCTTTCAACCAATCAGATTTCAGCAATAAGAACAGGTAGTGCTAGGTTTGGATTTAGGGCTGGAGTTAAGGCCCATTCACACCAAGCACGATAACTATAAAGATAACGATAAAGATATAGTTCTAAAAATTGTTCTCAATATTAAAGGATAGCAGAGTCCACACCACAACTATAACGATAAAGGCACAGAGAAACGATATCGTTGGAATCACTTTCAAAACAATTTTTTCCAGCTTGATGAACGATACAAACATTGACAGCCAGTCAGAATCCATCCTGCTGTAACAAGCTCAAGAATTTAAAGCGGCAGACGCACGTGCGCTCAGAATAAACAGACGATATTGTTTGCTGGTGTGGACGCTAATATCGTTATCTGTGTAGTTATCTTTATAGTTATCGTTCTTGGTGTGAACGGTGCTTTAGAGAGTTGAATCCCATTTGAATCAACCTATCATTTACCTCTGATCCGAAGATCTAAAATATTAATCATTGTAATATTTGGTTTAACATTGTGTACGGATTCTGAATATTTTGGTCATCTAAACTTTTCATCTCAAAATGCCATTTTCAAATTTTGACTGGAAATTTTTACGGAAACCATTACTTTAAAATCCACACATTGACATCTGACTTGTAATTGTACTGGGGTCAGGGAGTGACAAGGCCATGATGAATGAGGAACTAATCTGCTCAGTTACTCTGGTCAAGTGATAAGACAGCTGTCAGGAGAACTGTCTGTGTGTGTTTCTCCCTCGTGTTAATTGTTAATTTGTTTCCAGGTGTGTCTCGTCTTCCTCCCCTGATTGTCCTGTCCTTAAAAGCCCCAGTCCATTCAGTTCATGTTGGTCGGTCCTTAAACGTCATTTGTACGTCTTTCCAGGTGTTCCTGTGTCTATTATGTGTTTGGATTATTAAAGACTGTTTTTGATGTACTCTTCGTCTCCTTGCTCCTTGCTCCCCCGAGAAGTGTGACAGAAGGACCGACCAAAACAGTAACCTCCGTGTTTTACCCTCCGTTTTGTTTACCGTTTTCTCTCAGTGTTTTTTGTTTCCGTTGTGTGTCTATGGATCCCCTCGTCCGGCCCAAATTCCTCCTCCTCCTGGAGCAGGGGGACAGATCTCTAGAGGTCCATACAAGACTGTTCTTGTTACTAGCTAACGCCACTAGCTACCCGGACAACGCTTCGTGCAGAGCGCTGTCATCCGAAGATGGTCCTCGAGAGGAATTCGTCGCCTTCGTGGAAATGGATCACCTCTCACCATCTGCCCCGTGGATGATCTCGCCAGGTCCACTCCTGACCCAGAGCCCAGCCCACCAACTCCCCATGGTGCGGAGCACCAGCCCGAGCCCACCGATGACGGAGAGCCATTTCCCGCTGCGATCGATGAGCCAGCGCCAAGCCGAGCGACTGAGCAACGGATCGCCCCGGACGTTGAGCCCCACCCATCAGGTCAGGTGCGAGAGCCGGCGACAGTGCCCACCACGAGGGAGCCAGCCGTGGATGCTGCGAGCGCGGAGTGGAGCTCCGCCCCCTGCACTGTGGCTGAGGGTGAGCTGATTATACATCTGAGACTGCTGGACACGGAGGGGGATTTGATAGACTGGGACACGGATCTGGAGGCCGACATTCCCCCTCTCCTCTCTCCTTCGTCCTGGCTGGTCCCGTCCAACCCTCCTTCGTCTCCGCTGGTCCCGTCCAGCTCTGCTCCTCCAGAGCGCCCTCCAGTGCCCGCTCCCCGAAAGCGTCCTCCAGAGCCC
This sequence comes from Spinibarbus caldwelli, assembly GCA_039654775.1. Classification (NCBI taxonomy): domain Eukaryota; kingdom Metazoa; phylum Chordata; class Actinopteri; order Cypriniformes; family Cyprinidae; genus Spinibarbus; species Spinibarbus caldwelli. The sequence goes on along the minus strand of CM077262.1, from coordinate 19,975,271 downwards.
GCGCCTCCAGAGCACCCTCCAGTGCCCGCTCCCCGAAAGCGTCCTCCAGAGCCCGCGCCTCCAGAGCGCCCTCCAGTGCCTGCTCCTCGGAAGTGCATTCCAGTGCCCACTCCTCGTAAATGCCCACCCTCCCACCCGTTCCTGCCTCCTCCACCGCTGTCGTCTGGCAGCCCCTCTGCTCGCCCTCAGCCCTCCATCAATGCGGTGCGAGCTCCGTGGGTCTGCCATCCTCAATTGCCTTGGCTGGAGAACCCGTCACCTCCACCTCCAGCCTCCGAGGCCCGGACTCCGCCTCGGCCCGTAGACCCAGCGGCTCCACCTCGGCTCCTAGCTCCCTCGCCTCAACCATCATCCATCGATCCACCAGCTCCACCAGGCTCCCTCATACCTCCGGCTCCTCCTTGGTCAGGCGTCGACCCGCCATTGCCTCAGGACTCCGCTCCTACGGCTGCACCTCGTTGCTCCGTCCCACCGGCTCCGTTGGGCTCCTTTCTCCCGCCAGCTCCACCTTGGTCCTCAGTCGCTCTGGCTCCGCCGCGGATCTATGGAGCTCCGTCTCTGCCTCGGTCGCCAGAGCCCTCGGCTCCACCCTGGCCCTTCGGATCCTCGGCATCCCCCTGGCTCGTTGGCTCTCCGTCTTCGCCTCGGGCTCCTCCACCACCTGCTCCGCCACCATTGGTCGGCCCCCTGGAGTCGGCGGCCATTCCTCCTCCATGGCTCCTCCCTCCGTCGGCTCCACCGTGGGTCGACATCATGGCTGTGGCCTGGGTCCTGCTGGACTCCTCCTGCTCCGGATCCCTCCTGTCTCTTCCCTGGCTCCTCCCTCCTTCGTCACCTCCCTGGTCTCTGTCAGCCAGCCCCCTCCCGGGGGTTCGTCCTCCGCCTTAGTTCCCGCCCACCCCTCCCCTTTGGATGTTACTACGGTGCGAGGACGCACCTTCCGGGAGGGGGCGTTATGTCAGGACTATGGACCTGTCTGTGTGTGTTTCTCCCTTGTGTTAATTGTTAATTTGTTTCCAGGTGTGTCTCATCTTCCTCCCCTGATTGTCCTGTCCTTAAAAGCCCCAGTCCATTCAGTTCAATGTTGGTCGGTCCTTAAACGTCATTTGTACGTCTTTCAAGGTGTTCCTGTGTCTATTACGTGTTTGGATTATTAAAGACTGTTTTTGAAGTACTCCTCGTCTCCTCACTCCTTGCTCCCCCGAGAAGTGTGACAACAGCGATAGGTAAGAACCAGCTCTGATCTATTTGTACCCAAAGTATCAGAGATCCATCATAGCTCATTATTCTCTATATAGGTCTGAATTTAATTCATCTCTCTGTTATGTGCTTCTAAAGAAAAGGTTAATGTGCCATCATAATGTGAACATAAGATCTTTTTTTAAAGATGTGCTGAACTCGGGGTGAACTCTCCACCACAAGACTCAGCTATCTCTTCGTCATGTTGTGCCAGCTAGAAGCTGAGGGAATTCAGTTAATATGATTAAATGCTCCTCTACCAAGGGCAGAGCTGGAAAAGTTCAAGGCTGTGGTGAAAGCAGAGTCAAGATAATGCAGACAACTCCTCCCTAATTACAAAGTGTATATGGGTGGAGTTTTGATGGAAATAATGACGGCCCGGAGGTGGAACCGATAGCAGCAGGTGTTTATGGGATCTCAGTAACAAACATGTGCCTGGACATGCTTGACTAAAACACAGGAACAAATTATGTTCTGGCATAGCTAAAGATTTTAATTTCTTCAGTCTTGAGTGTTCTCTAGAAAAGGAGTACAGGAAGAGATTGATCTAGTCTTCCCACTACATCTAACCCGAGATCTGAGACAACAACAACCTCATTTAAGCCTTTAATATGCCCAAAACCTCATAACTGAGGACATGCCAATGGACCTGCTGCAAATTAAAAGCCAGTTTATGCAATAACCAAAGCTGGCTGGTAATATCTCACTGAAAGGGCTTTCCAAACACTTTATTCCATTCATACAGCACATATCCTGTTTACTTTCTCCCTCCCTTCCGAATAAACACAGACAAACTGCTTTAGGCTTGTAATGTGCAGTGTGTGCTTCTCTAATTTATCTGTAAGGATCTCTCATGTTTGCCTCTCTTTTTCTCATCTGTTCATCTATTACTGTCAACTGGCCACATAAGTCACCAATGATAGGAACCCTACTGGCCCTGACCATCTTACCCTAGTGTAAAGGACAGACAATGCATAAAGGCTTGTCTGAGGGGGGACTCTCAGGCCCCTATTCAGGATGGTGACGCCCAGCTGCTTAGCTGCGTCCTGCAGACTGTGGTCCATTGTGTGGCTTTAGTCACATCTTTGCCCAATGGACTCCCCCTGATGATCTATAGCTAGGCGGCAGTGCCTACCCAGACCGGCTCCATGGATCTTGCTGGGTGTCTCACTCCTGGGGTTGATGGATCGCCTGTCAGTTATTGTTTTCCACAAAAGGGTCTTAAATGAGTGACTCATCTGTCAATATCGTACATTTCTTCCACCACTCAGAGGGTCCCTATCTGAAAATCAGTTTATTTGCTCATATGTTAAAGACTATAATGTTTGGAAATTGATTACCCAGACACAAGATAGCATTTAGCAAAGACACAATGAGTCTTTCCCAGTTCTTTGATACCAAATTACAGAGTCAACATTTGTAAAGTATGTATGGTTTCAATCAATTTCAGGTAGAGCAATTGCATAACATTAAAGACGGGCAAGACAGGAGATGTGTCCAGTTAGCCAGAGTCGTAAAGGGTATATTAATGGTTTATGTACCTCACTGGTGCATTGTTAATGGCAAATGACATTTACTGTGTGATGCAGTCCAGGCCATTGTGAACACTTTATGGTTGATCTATCATGTCAAGCGCTCAATAAAAAAAATAAATAAATAAATTAAAAAAAACCTTGGTAGTATCAAACAAGACTCAACACAAAGACTCTACCCGAGGGCTAGATATAAAGTCCTTCACTGTTCTACACAACACAATTAATAGTTTAATTGCTTAAATTTTCCGGATATGAATCAAACTTACTTGTATTTAGTTTGTGGTAATGTACAAGCTCCCAGTTCGTGTGTCACTCCCACAGTTATTTTAAAAGGCATACATTTATTATCAGTTGTGCGCAGTTCCTGTCTGGTTTGTTGTATTCTGCTATTTAAAAAAAAAATGCTCTTATTCTTCTCAGAAAAATGCTACTACCATTTTATGCTCTTTTCATGTTATTGCTTTTTACTGTTTGCTGTTTTCTTTTACTGTTTGTTAGGAATAATAATAATGATTTTAACTTAGAGAGCCTAATGATGGAGTTTCGAGGATTTGTGTTGTGTGCACTATGACAAGCAAGAAAAAAGGGGAAGAGTGAGCAAATGGTCTCCTTTTAAAAAGCATGACACTTGATTGAAGTGTAAGGTTTGGGTTAAATGTAGCCAGTTTCAGCCCAGGAACAGATGCCACACTCGTGCATCAACAAATGCTTATAAGTTACTTATTTAGTGCTGCCTGCCATGAAGGGAAATGACATGACTTTAAGCACAAGTGCCCCAGGGGCGATTCCCCCTCTCTTTGTCTTGTCATTTCATATCTATGGATCTGCTCTAAAATACACAACCGTAGATAACAGGGCATACAACAAAATACAAATGTTCATGCTTTACAGGCATGTTATTCCTTCTGTTCAGATGCCTCACATCAGAAACCTTCCTGACTGGCAAATTTCTCATTGTGGAGTGGATGGTGGGCTTGATGATATTTTAACACACACAAAACCATGTACACGTTTCACGTTTTGTGTTTATTACTGTTTGAGAACCAGTGATTAAAATACAATATTATTTTAAAGTATACTTGGAATTCAGTATATTACTATATTTCTGACACCACCTTTATTTATTATACCACCTTTGACAGCCATGTGGAATTGTTATTGTTCTCATTATAGAAAGCACACAGTGAATATTGGTTTTAAAGAGATAAGAGGTACTACTACTGAATATTACTGATATAGAATGCATTTTTATTCAGTTTCTTGTCCTTCTTTACAGCTAAATACTGTCTTGCTTGACAGATATGTGAGTTGTTCCTTTAAGACTAAACTGTCAGATACTTTGTATGACACTTTCCCAGAATTATTATGATATCTTTTCTCTCTCTTTGTCTCAGTCGGTCTCACAAACGCATATGTTCAAACTGCTGTTGAATTGTTGCAGATCTGGTTAATCAACTTCTATTTGCATATTTGAGCACAAGCTGGTCTCAGCAGCTCTCACAGTGACAGAACACGCATCTGAGGTCAAGGTAAATAAAACTTCAAAGGTTTGTTTGTGGCTAAGAACAGACACATTGTTACTACACAAATGCATTGAGCTCCAGTAAATATATATATATATATATATATATATATTTTTTTTTTTTTATCTTTTTTAAAGGATAGGCACATATAATAAGTACATTTTCAGAATTATATTATATGTGCAATCTGTAAGGAATATACTCAGAATTATTTTGCTAGCTCATCCACAGGTGTAGATTTGACCCATTACCTAAAATTTTGTGTATATTTTTATTTCAGAGAGCTATAAATATTCCAGTGCACATTACGTGTACAGATAGCAATCATATACCTTTTTGTTTGGTTTATATTATAAAATACACACACACACACACACACACACACACAGCTGACTATTAATTCATGCATATTTTGTGCATACTGAGTGTCAATTAGTAAAGTATGCCATAATAAGACACTGATTTGTGTGTGAGAATGTTTAGTAGACATTTGAGAAAAATGTGAAAAGTGGAGAAGATAATTAAAAGATCAGGAATTACCCACAGCTGAGCAGTGCAGTGTAGCTCAGCTGAGTTTGGTCCAGCCCTGGCCATGACGGTCCAGCACCCTGGCCATCCCGTCATTGCAAAATACAGCACAGATCAGACCACTACAACACAGCTCAGCAGAACAGCCAACTTTTTCCATGACTTCATTCATCAGGCATTAACCCTGTTAGCTGGTTCTTATTTGCAGCTTTCTCTCCATCTTCCTCTTGCTCTCCCTTTTCATGTGCATCTCACCTTGCCCTCCCTTTGTTTTGTTGTGAGTTTATGTGTGTGTAGTGGTTTTGTGCCAGAGATCTGCTTGTGCATTTCATGTTCAGGCTCATTTCTGCCCTATGTTTAAATGGTGAATGAGCACTGTAGCCCTCCACTGCTCTGTGATCATGTGTACGTGTGTATGTGTATGAGGACCCTGTGCTGTTAAAGGTCAGAGAGAGGCAGAGTTAGAGCAGGAGTCAGTGAGTCATTCTTTCTGCTATGCTGACTCTGTCATAGCCTCTGCTGTTCCCCAAACACTCACACTTCACAAAACCTCTTACAAACAAACATAAACACACACACACACACACACACACACACACACAGAGAGAGAGAGAGAGAGAGAGAGAGAGAGAGAGAGAGAGAGGTTTGTTTCTGTGAATTGTGGGGACTTTCCATAGACTACTATTACTTTTATACTTACCAAACGATATTTTCTATCCCCCAACCCAACCCTAGCTATGCCAATCCTTGTGGGGACACACAATGTAGCATAAACAAGTACACACACAAACACCTTTCACTGTATATTTGTTAAATAATTATAGTTTAATCTATTTTAACACAATTACAAAACTACTATAACATCTCAAATAGCTAAAATAATCAAAATGTGTTTTTGCCTAATTCTTGATGAGTTTGATTGACAGAAGTGTTAGGCAATTAGGTGTTTTCCAGGCTGTTTCGGGCATGTCGCGCCTGTTAATTCGTGTGTGTTCACGTATTCAGTTAGCCTGCAATCTGCAGTTGTGTGTTAGAAAATGCTAGAAAAACAGCAGCAATGCATAATTCTGTAAGAAGGACTTTTAAAACTCGCACTGACGCGGGAGAGAATCCGTCCATCTGTCGCAAGTAACGGTAAGACATTCGGTTCCAAGCGCAGGCTGATCGCGTTCGTTCTGTGAAGACGGGAACACACTACTGTCAAGCCGATTATGAACGTGATTTGGGCTCAGTCAGTGTTTTCAGTCGGTGTTTAAAGTCGTGTAGTGTGTGGTATCTAAAGAATTTAAGATCAGCTGTTGCCAGTCGTCTTCACATAGATTATTTTCAAAAATGTTGTGACCGACGCCGGCGACTAACTGCACCTGGCTGTTTCCAAATATGTCTAGTAATTAAATAACAAATGAACAAATTAAAAAAAAAAAAACAAAAAAAAAAAAAGATCACAAACATGATATTTCTGAATAAAATAATTTGATACACTTTAGTTCTATATAGGCTACAGGCTATATTTTATGAAATATGGTGATGAAATAGGACTATTTGCCTTGAATAGGCTACATTTAGCCTACTGTAGAATAATGAAATGAAAATTGAAATATAGGCTACAAATAACATTTTAAATGACTTCTGTTTTGGAATAAATAAAGCCGTATTTCATTTTTCGTTAACACTTTAGAATAGGGAACACTTATTCACTATTAACTACGACTTTTCCCTCAATAAATTCCTAATATGCTGCTTATTAATAGTTAGTAAGGTAGTTGTTAAATTTAGGTACTGGGTATGATTAGGAATGTAGAATAAGGTTATGTAGAATAAGGCATTAATATACATAAATAATTATAAATAATTTACAGGCAGAGAGCATATATTGGCAAGAATTCTGAAAGTGCAGGCCAAAAGTGTATACTGGCAAGTATTCAGAAAGCACAGGCTGCTCCTCTGACTTCTCCTCTGATTTCAGTGATATTTGTCAGGTTGTCAGGTACACATTCTCTAGATATGTTTCAGATCACCTGATTTATCATCCACTATGTGAAAATTGTTGGTCTGATCACTTAGATATGTTACCACATCGTACCATGTTGTAAGTTTGACAGGCTGGAATTCTGGTAGCTGTATTTTACAGTTCCTAATAAGTAAATAAGTAATACTTATTTAAGCTATTCAAATCTGTTTGTTAACTTCAACTTCATAAAAATGAGGGTAAAACACTACCAATGGGAACATAAAAATGTATAAATAAGTAATTCATACTTTAAAAAAAAATCATTTTACTTTATGTATTTTAAAATGTATTTTACTATCTTAAAATATTTTAATAATGTGTTTTAAAAATATGTTTACTGCAGATGGTAAGATGTCTTACAGTTAACAGGTTTTAATATTTACATTCTTCATCCATTAAAATAACTATTCAGGTAATAGATGGAGTAACAATACAAGCACTGCAGTGTGCCTGATAACTGAAACAATATTATGTAATTCATATTCTGAACTTTGAGGCACAAGCATAAAGCAAAATCTTTATCTGGTTCTGGCTAATGCAGCGGACTATCTGGTGTCAACAAATCTCATGCTGCATCAACATTTTTTTAAATTCTTTTCTGATCTCATTTCTTTCACCTTTTTTTTTTTGTTGTTTGTTTTGTTTTGTTTTTTTTTTTTACTTTCCTTTTCCTCCTTTTCTTCTTCCTTTCCCTTGAAATTGATTTCTTCTTGTTTGTCTTGGCAGTAATGAGATCAGCTGTGGGATTACATTTCAATGGCATAGCACCTTCAACCCCAGGCAAATGATTTGTCCAAACTTAATAATAAAACACTTACGATGTATTGTCAGAGGTAAACAGTAGTTGTAATAAAATGTTGCCTGGGGTACAGACTTCTTTTAACTTGTAAAACCCTATTTGGGTTGGTCTACGCACCTACTGTAGCTGCACCAATATGACAAAATGAACTACATTTAGACGAACGAGGAGTCCAAATTTAAGGTGGTGGGGCAAATTTAAGGGAGAGGCAAATCCAGATATCTAACCTAATGAGACAAAATAAACCCATCAAAAATTCATCAAGACTTTTAACACAAGCATAAAAAATGCAGTGTATGTGTGTTGAAGCTATCTTTTCTGATCTGTGAGAAGTGCATGTTCTCTGCATACACCTGTAGAATATTAGTTAACTTATTAGCATTTCAGTTCGAGATAACTTAACTACAATTAAGCTACAAGGGGGAAATTTCTTTTCTAATGTTCTTTTCTAATCTGATTATATAATTTAGATGTATTTTGTCTGGGACAAACCACAAAATGTTTTGCAGGCTAATTTTTTTTTTTTTTAGAATAAATAAATATTAACAGCTACTAAAATACAACCTGTTGTACATTAGTTTTGTTATTTAATTAGTTATTCTTCAGCAGTCACTTTAATAAAATAAAGTGTAACCAAAATTAATTATTCAGTATCATGGTATAAGTGGAAGTACCATTGCATTACTATAACTGTACTATTATGTGAAGGAGGGCATAATAGATCTATTGAAAAGCATACTGTGTGTGTGTGTGCGTGCGTGCGTGCATGTGTGTGTGCATGTGTGCGTGCGTGCGTGCGTGCGTGCGTGTGTGTTTAATAAGCTTGTGTACATGTGCTCTTAGCACTAAAGTGCAGAGAAAGTGTTCCTATATGGAGGTTTCAGACTGTACATTAGTTAAACACCTGTTTGCAGTGACGGAGAACAGCAACCGTTAATAGCCTGTCATAAATCACTCACACTATTGTGCTGTCACCAACTTGCAGTACCACATTTTCAGTGGCTTGGACTTTCAGTTCAACCCAACAGTTTTTGATTAAGATCACTAGGGCAAGGTATGTTTCAAAGACAGCTGATTTACTACACAAGTAAGCTAAATCTGACAGAACCACATTTAACCTTTAACTTTGAGGTAAAAATGATAAATAAACTCGATATTTTATATATATATATATATATATATATATATATATATATATGTAATTTTTTGAAGAAGAAGAAGAAGAAGAAAAGTAAAGTGTGAATTCAAATATTGCTGAATGGGCCTTATACTGCTCTGGGGCTTCCTAAATTTGACTGGTTATATTATTTGAACTGGTTATATTATTCGACTGGTTATATTTTCATGTCAAGCACATGATATTGCTTGAAATATTATATCATGTAGATTATGTATTACATACATTACATTATTAGGGCCCAAGTCACTAAGGCGCAGGGCCCTCTTGTTTTTCTAAGGATTATTAATTTTTTTTTTTTTTCCTACTATCCGGGGCTTTTTGGGGGCCTTAACATGCTCAAAAACTCTTGACAATTGGCACACACATTGGAATCTGCGGCCATTAGGACGCAGCAGAGGCTGAGACACGGGCGTGGCACAGGGGCTCTACGGCGCCCCCTGGAACACAGTCAGAAAACTTGATGTATAGCTCACACATACTTGCACATATTCATATGAAACTCGGTACACATATAGATCTCATTGAGCCGAACAACTTTTGCGCTACATGTCATAGGCTCCACCTAACAGGAAGTCGGCTATTTATGGCTGTTTAAAAAGTGCATGCTCTGGAATTTGATATACTCCTCTGAGGATTTCCAGCCGATTGCCACCAAACTCGGTCAACATGATCTCAAGACATTGGGGATGCTAAATTGCGAAGGGATTTTTGATATCTCGAACGGTTTGCCCGTGGCGAGGAAATGAATTTATGGTGAGAAATGAGAAACAGGAAATGCCGGTAACACTTTACAATAAGGTTCATTAGTTAACATTAGTTAACAACATTAGTAAACATGAATTAAGAATGAACAATACTTCTACAGCATTTATTAATCTTAGTTAATGTTAATTTCAGCATTTACTAATGCATTATTAAAATCACAAGTTGTGTTTGTTAACATTAGTTAATGCACTGTGAACTAACATGAATAAACAATGAACAACTGCATTTTCATTAACTAACATTAATAAATAGTGTAATAAATGCATTGTTCATTGTTTGTTCATGTTAGTTAATACATTAAATAATGTTAACAAATGACACCTTATTGTAAAGTGTTACCGAAATGCCTAATAACAGCCACATACATTGTCTGATTTTGATCAAACTTCAGTGGTTTGTTCATTGTATGATGCCGATCTTATAGATGTGACTATTAGGAATCAAAGTTATAGCGCCACCAACTGGCAGCAGGAAATGTGTCATTTTCAAAATGCTTTGAATTCAGCATCTTATTTTTACTCAACTTGCTACAAACTTCATCAGAATAATGTCAAAACACGATGTAAAACTTTGAAGGGAATATTAATATCTAAAATACTGTTGCCATGGCAATGTGTCAAACTTGAAAATTATTTTCTGGTGATTTTGAGGCAGATAACATGTTTAGAATGTCATGAAACTCAACACACACATCAGTATTAATGATAGCTAGACACAGGCAAAAGCTCATAAATGGGCGTGGAGGAGGTAGGGGGGGGGGGTTAGTTTTAGCTACAAACACCAAACTCGGTACATATATTGTTCTCATCAAGCCGGACAACTTTCTAATTTACAGTCATTAGCTACAACCAACAGGAAGTCAGCTATTTTTATTTTAATGTGGGTTTTTTTGAAAAATCAAGCTGTAAATAAATTCATACTCCTCCAAGCAGAAACAAGTAGTTCACGCCAAACTTTGTCAACATGATGCCAAGATACTGAAGATGCTAAATTGCGAACGGATTTTGGATATTTTGAATGGTGTTGTAATGGCGATTTATTGAAGTAACAGTAAAAAAGATAGCAGTAATTTTCTTATATCTTTAAAGTACAGCTTCCAAACACTTCAAAACTTTTTACATACATAGAAAAAGTCATTCTGAGGAAATATGGTTAGTTTCATGACTTTACAAAACTCTATGGATAAGAGAAAATTAATCAGACATCTGATCACACTCTACCTCTATGAGTGTGTAGGGTGTGGGGGGTGGGGGGGTATTGAGTGTGAGGGTGAGTGAGGGGGTTGGTGAGAGACAGACAAAAAGAGAGAGAGAGAGAGGGTAACACTTCATAATAACTACACGCTATGAATCATTAGATAAGCATTAGTAAATAATTAGTTCATCCTTTATAAAGCATTGTCCCAACATTAATAGTCATTAGTAAGTAGTTTATAAATACAGCTATAAATGCCTTGTTCTTTATTTATAAGGCATATCTATTACAAAGGAGATTTAAAGGCTCAGTTATCTTCCTAGCAGAAAAAAATTTACTTACACTTTCTAAATGATCTTATGAACCACTGACAACGCCTAAATAACTGGTTTGTAAATAACGTAATAATTTACAAATGTTAAATTGATCATTAATAAAGTATGAAAATACAATTGTTAAACATTATATATATGCTCAATAACAAAACATTTATAGCTGTATTTATAAAATGCTTACTAATGCCTATTAATGCTGGAACAATGCTTTATAAAGGACGGATTGCTTATTTACTAATGCTTAACTAATGATTCATAGTGTGCAGTTATTATAAGTGTTACCATGTTAGTTAATCAAAATGTTCATTTTAATTCACAGTGCATTAACTAATGTTAACAGATAAAACTTAAAATTTTAATAATGTTTATATTTTTTGAATATTAACTAACACTCATAAATGCGATATAAGTATTGTTCATGTTAATTAATATAGTTAATGTTAGTAACTGAAACCTTATTGAAAGTGTCACCGAAGTTTTATGTATTGTTGTGTGTGTGTATGTTTTACAGTGTTGATGGTTTGGATTAACCCTTTCATTGCTGCATCCCTCAAAACCAGACTGCCAGAGGGTTACTGTAAATGCATGTGCTCGCTGTGCACCGTTTTCCTGATGCCACCGGTGTGGCATTTGCACTGACGGCTTGGGCCCGCCATCACTGCTTACAGCTATATTTTACATAATTTTTTTACCATGCAGAATAACATGATTTACATTGTCTAACATTGCTAGTGTGCAGCGCTAGATATTTCCAAATCACTTTTATCAAAATGAATGCTTTGACTTGAAAGATGCTGAGCATCATATTGGAGGAAATTAAGTCAGACAATCCTAGTAAAAGAGAAATTTGAAGCAGACGGCCCTCTCCATGTGGTTAACACATAAAAACAAAAATCAGCAGCATGCTCTCTCTATTTTTTCTGTTTCAAGTCACACAAAAGATAGCAAGCAGGAGGGAAAGGAAAAGTGTAAAAGCAAGACTAGAGAGGGGATGAATAGTGCACAGTCTCAAAAAAAGACTCACCTTTTGGTCCATTTAAAGCTGACACTAGAGAAAGTGAATAAGAGGGAGGGGTGGAGGACGACAGGACGCAGGAGCTGCTCAGACTCTACCGCTGTCTCTGTCTGGCTAATGCGGGTAGGCTGTAATAAAAAGCCACCATGTGCCAATGGAGCTTCCACAATTAACAGATTAGGGTGATAAAGAGGTGCATGACTGCAAGGCAGGGCTGCCCCCCTAGGCCTCAGGGCATCATGGGTAGGGAGTGGGCTGCTCTCCTGATGAGGGGGCCAGATAATCTCCTTCTCTTTCGCTTTACATCCATTCTTAACCTCTCTCCCCCTCACAACCTTGTGCCCCGAAGCACCTCTGCAAATACCTGCTCAATATTCAAGCAAAAAGTGTGTTCAGGGCAAGTGGCATGTCTGCAAAGGAGAGATACAAAAGCCGGGCGGAAACAAAAACCGTGACATCTGCTAAAATGATTGCGAGTAAATATGTTTGACAATTATTGTTTACAGTGACAGTGGTAACAGTTCAAGAGATCCAACCACATTTCTGTTTGCATTGAGGCAGATGGGCCTACAGCGATTCATTAGCAGCCTGTCAAAAGCTTCATTCCCAACTTACTTTTATTGTGCGGATCTGTTCAACATTGGGAGGAAGGCACTTATTTGGCATAATGATTGCGATCAATTTGCCTGGTATAAATCACTTGCTTTTCTGTCATTCTTTTTGCAGTCCTTTTTCATTCTTTACATTTTCTCTTTTCCCTCCCACTCTTTCAAGTCTACCACTGTAAATATTTACTCTTCAGTGATGGTTCCTTGATTTTGTGTCTCTGGGCTGTAAGTTAGAATTTGTTACTGAAGGATGACTTTAACTTTCGAGAATACTTGGAGAGGGAAACAGCCATGATGATGTCCTGAGGGAAGCAACAGAATCTTTTGACAGCCAGAAGAACTTTCCAGAATTGTCAGTAATCAGGTGAAGTTCTGGCTTCCATTGGGATGGTTAGACGCTTTCAAGGTCAAACCTCCTATTCTTGATAAAGCTCATAATCTGTGACTTAAGTCATTTCTAACTGCAAACAGTATTATGTTGCCCTGTGTTTATTTTCTTGGCTATATCCAATTACGCTATTGATAGTCCACAGGGGCAGGTGCGTGCAGTTATGGACATGCAAAGTGCATGGTTTGAATGTGGCACGCAAATGCGCCTGGTGTGATCTGACACAAAAAGTGTGGAGAGTCCCACACAGAAAATATTTAGCCGTCTTTAACACTGTGAAACAAGGACACAAATAGAGACTAATAAATTAGTCCCCCCCTTGAGTCCCCATTGCTGCTGATCTGATCCACTCAATCAAATGTGTTAAGTCATAATTAACCCCAGCTCCCGTTGCTCTAATTGAAGCCTATTAGACAGTGTGTGATGTTGACTCAAACAGAGAAGACCAACAGCCATTGAATTGGTAAGCAAAGTACAGCGACACCTCACACAGTAAGCAACCAACACTTAATTATCAATGAGCTTTTCGCAGCTCTCTACCCTTCTTTATCTCGCTGTTGCTCTCTTTTCTCGCTCTCTCCTGCTGCTCTCGGGCCTCAGGCTCTACAAGTAATGGAGCACTTTAATGAAACTTGTTTTAAACACAGTCAAGGATGAGATATTTATTGTGCGTTTGATAACAAATGTCAATGAAGGAAGTGACCATGTAACTGTCTTTTGTTGTGTTTACATGACTATCCACTCTTGTTGCTGTTGTTGTTTTTTTATTTATTTACCTTTGAAGGTACATATATGGCTATTTCTTCACACAGTTAAGATCGTGAAGTTGATAAAATGACAAATCACAACTTTAACAAGTGGCATACTGTATGTTGAATCATATCCTGCAAGTTTCCAAGCATTCACCTGCCATCTTTCTGATGAAATAGTGGCTCAGTAACAATACACAAATCAATCTGATTATAAAATTCATGCCTGAAAAAAAAAAAAAAACATGCCTGAATTTACAGTAAGATTTGGGTGACAGCATATACTTCTTTCCCGAGATGTTTGCATTTCTTTTAGTAAGGATATGCTGAACAGGTTCAGTGTTTCATGTAGATGAAATGATGCAATAGATAAGATATGGGTTAGATGGGAACCGTTGGGAAACGCCTTCACTGACTCAGAATCGTTCCTTATGAGCGTCTTCTGTTCATGCCCTAAAAGATTTCTGGCAAAATTGCAAGAATGAGGACAAACAGCTTGACAGATAAAATGTAAAACTGCAGTGTGTGTGTTTGTTTGTGTGTGTGTGTGTGTGTGTGTGTGTGTACACACTGTAAAAAGCGATCAGTTGACTTTACTTAAAAAAAAAAAAATCAGGAAACCCGTTGCCTTAAAATTATTAAGTAAAGGAAATTCATGCAAAATTAAAAGAAAAAAAAGTTAAGTGAACTTGACAATTCTGAGTTACATTAACAAATAAACAAAATAAAATGTGTTGTGGTCACTTTTTTTTTTAAGTTGGACTAACTTAAATTCATTAAATTGCGATTACTTAAAAGTGTGAATCTACTTAATTTAAAACTAACAAGTTAATCTGAGTTCTGTCTACTTAATTAAATTGAGGAAACCCGTTGCCTTGAGAAAATTAAGTAATCAACTTCTTGTATTTGTGTAGTTAAAATTAATTTGAGACTGATTTGATGTAATCTTATTTTACTGATTTCTTTCACATTGAAGGCTACTAATACAATTCTCAAAAATACTAAATTGTTCAAAACAGACAGCACACAAACATTTCTATGAAGAATTGTCAAAAGCAAGTCAATTCACTCTTAGTTATATATGGCACTTCATACAATACAGATTGTGTCAAAGCAGCTTTACATTGTTAAACAGGAAAATAGTGTCAATAATGCAAACAAAATTCAGTTATGTAGAAAAGCAGCTCTAAAAAGAGGACAAAAGTAAACAGTCAATATTTCAATTAAAGTCAGTTCATCATTGATTCAGTGATGTCATCATCATCCAGCTCAGTTCAGTTCCCTTCAAAAAGTGTCTCTGCAATCAAGTCGTTAATATTCCCAAAAAATAAGTGTCCCCAAATAAGCAAGCCAAAGATGACAGAAATGGAGAAAAAACCTTGGTAGAAAGCAGGCTCAGTCGGGGTGCCAGTTCTCCTCTGGCCAGACGAACCAACGTGGTGTTTGTCATCGTGGTCTTTGCTGAGGTTTTGTGCCGATGAGTGGTATAGGTGATGAGGCCTTCACTGGGGATCTGTCTTTGGGGCTCATCTAGTTGACATGGTCTCTGCTGACATTCAGGGCTGTAGAGTTGTCTCCACCATCTGGACTGGATCTGGACTGGGTCCGGGTGACTGCAGTGACCATCTGATCTGGATACAGACTAGATCCGGATGGCTACGGTGACCTCAGAATAAGAATGAAACAGACTAATATTAACACAGATGCCATACTTCTTATGATGTAACAAGTACATTAGGTGTTATTGACATTGTTATTGTTAGCAAACACCTTCAGAATGAGACGTGGCCTTTTTGGGACCAATTTAACAGACACTTCAAACATTACAAGTACACTAACTTTTCTTTACATATTGCAAGACTGTCAAAGTAAATAACTTACCACAATTCGCCCACACGAAAGAAGAATGTATAATCCATTAAATAGTCCCGCGCTGACACTTCTGCTCAAGTGTGTTCTTAGCATATGCCTGAAATGATATGAGAGCCATTAACACAAAATGGTTGACTAGGAATAACCGCAGTCTCATTTAGACATCATTTATACTGCTTGACAAAATGAACACTCTTAGGATGCATTCAATTAAAACTCACAGACATGTGTTTGTATAAAAAAAAAAAAAAAAAAAAAATATTACTTATCATACAGTGGATAACAATTAACAAATAACAAACAATTTAGTTTAGTTGGGTCCATAAAGAACACTATCAGTCAAAAGGTTTTGAACAGTAAGGTCTGTTTTTTTTTTTTTTTTTTAAGAAGTCTCTTCTTCTCACCAAATATTTCAAAATATTTAAATATTTTTATACATTTATAAATATATATTTAAAAATGTTACTATTTTTGTTGTACTTAGTATCACATAAATGCAAGCTTGGTGAGCAGAAGAGACTTCTTTAAAAATAAAAATAAAAAATCTTACTGTTCAAAAACTTTTGACTAGTAGTGCATGTTCACCTGTTGGAGCTGAATTGGGGGGGAAATTTCTAATTCATTTTTATTAAAATTGCAATTAACCAATTAAAATTCTGGTACATTCATTATTCTTGCAATAGTCAAGTGTTCATGCACCTGAATAATATCTTCATGCACAATAATGAGAAGTACACACATAAGGGCCTCCATACAGCAGAGTCTGATGTGGCAGGTGGAACTAGAACTGACTGCATGAACTGCCCTGAAACGCAATTGAAAAACATTTATCATAAATATAGCTTCACAATGCTCATTTTGGCTTCTGTCAGACTGATATTTAGTCTTTACTGAATCGTTTCAGTGTGCTTTTTTAAATTATTTTTAAATTGTAAATGCCTCTCACAGGCTCGCGTGAGCGTCCGGGATCCACGACAAAACCTATTTTACTACAAGAACAAACACTTCACACCAGATAAAGTTTTGAAAATATGAAATATATTATTGTAAAGTTACGTGTTTTAGTGACCAATTTAAACAACTAAAAGGGATAAACATAAATTTACCTCAGACTGTATCTTGAACCACCTCAAGCTCAAATACACCAACAGGGATTGCCCATGTAAAATAACAAAGAGGGGAATTTGAAAAATTATTAACACTGAAAAATATAAATTTAGAGTGAAATTTAACATTACATGGCCAAAACGACAAATAAAAGTAGATTTATAAAGCTTACCTTTGGCTTAGCACCCTTCGGGGGGGGGGGGGGGGGGGAACATAAAATTTCTCAAGAGCAATTTTTGAAGGGGACACAAATAATACAGCCAAAATTGTACTTGTAAGGATAGATATGTGTACACAGCATGTGTAAACAGCATGCAGACCGTGTTTAAATATGAGTTCGGTTCATATGGTTCACCACGCGGTCATATTATAATGATTATTTTGCGTCCTCCATAGTATTTTAGGTTTCGTCTGGGACCGAGTACGTCTCTTTAGATATTCAACCGCATTAAGCCTGCCACTTAACATCATACTGAGCAAAACCCAACACATCGGTAGGTCTACAATATTAGCCTAATATCAGTTCACACGCAGGTTTATCGCTGTGTTAGTTGTAGTGGGTGACAAGCTACGGAATTAAGCTTGGTAACCTTATAAATTGCTCATAGAACATACATCGGATATCATTATTTTTTGACTAATTTATTAATGATCCAGCATCATCTGTATTAAAGAGAAAGAATAATTTCACCCGATGTTTAAAGAATAAAATAGCCTTGACAGCCTAATTACTTACACATAACTACTTAGGAATTTTGCGCTCTCCCACCCAGGGTTGCCAGGTTTCACAGCAAAACCCGCCCAATTGCTACTCAAAACTAGCCGAAAACTAGCCCAATCGCTTTTCAGGGGGGATTTCCGCTAAAAATCGCGTTCAGGTTAGGTAAAATACACGTTTTTTGGTCGGGTTCCCCTGATAAATGTCGTTTTCCAAGGGCTAAATATCACGTTATTGGGTCGCTTCAACCCGCGGACATGAAAAACATCCCGCGGAAAGAGAGTAAAAGTAGCCCAGTTCCGCGGGAAAACCACGGACTTGGCAACACTGCTCCCACCGGGCTCTTGTCCTGAGTGTATCGAGGCAGTGGACCAAACCACTGTGAGGCAAGGGAGGGGGGAATCAAAACATTTCTGAACGTAAAACGCTTTTTTGCGTTTATTTTGTTTTACTACTTACACAATTATTTTAAGTGTATGTTCATTATATTATATTGCTTGTAATGATATTTTTAGGGGGGACAACCCTCAGATGGGGGGGTCCTGTTCCCCCCGTCCCCCCCGGGATTTACGCCTATGCTCAGATCGCGTTTTGTTTTACGGATTATTTCAAGCAGGTAGTAAAATTGAACGTAGTAAAGCTTAAACTACTCATATGATTGTTCACATTTTGTAAATAATTATTTTTTTCTGTAACGTGTTTCTTAGTACTCTGTTTACCTTCATCCTATGTCAGAACTGATCACTATTTAGGTAGTGTTGAAATACAACTACAATAAAAAGCATATTTCTCCAAGATTACTTGTTGACTGTTGACGTTTTTAACGACTGTCTGAGATTACGCGTTTTCAGTGTTTAAATAAATATTTACAAATATATTCTTGTGTTTTTATTCTGTCTTCCAATGTTGTCTGTGTCTAAAAATAGCCTTTAAATTATACGCTGATAGCTCAAGACCACACAAGAACTTGGAATCAATGTTTGCGTGCTTGAATGTTGCTCTACACTCAACTCAACATCATTTTGATACACAACCCTCATGCTTTCTTTATCAACAGTTATCATAAATGTTAAGCTTTCAGTTGCATTAACTGTTGTATTCTGTAACAATGCTTTAGAATGTTGGGCAAGTTAAGTGACAGTAATGACTAACTATATATTTTTAAAAAGTAGGCTTATATCTTATCAGTTTAGTATGTAATCATTCTTATGTAATGTTTTTGTAAATAATTGAACACAAAAACAATACTGGTCTACAAGGTACAGAAAAAGGTATATCACAAAAAATAAGGAAATGTACACTTATAAATACATATTTGAATAAGTATTTTATTAGTCTTGCTGTAGTAATTTGGTCCCATGATTTTTCTCGACAAACATTCTCATTTTTACAGATAAATATAAATAAAATGCCACTTTTGTCTTACTATTAAAGAAATTTCCACTTAATGAATGCATCGATAAACCTCAATACATTTTACACAGAAATTTGTGAATGGTTATCATATTTAAACAGCCTAAATAGTATATATGATATTTAGATAGCATTAGGTATATCACATTATATTATTAACATGGCTTTATCCTCTTCTTTTAAATGACACTATTTTTATTTATGTTGTTGACCCACCACACCAGGGGCCTGTACCACGAAGCTGGTTTAGCTGACTAGCCAGGTAAGTTTCAGTTTAGTTTGCACCAATCCTGGGTTTTAGGTACCATGAAAGTGGCTTGGCTTTTAGCTGCATTCATTGTCATAGTAACACTCATAGCTAACCTGCTCCGGGGCAGGTTATGATCTCAAACTTAAGTTGGACCAATCAGATGTGAGCAAAGTGACATATGTCTGACACAAAAAAAGTGACTTCCCCAGTTTATCTTACTCCAAATTAAAGGTCACTAGTACAAAAAAAAACAAAAAAAAAATTCATAAAAAAAAAAAAAATCTGGCTTTAATGATAATTACTTATCTATATTAAAATATAGTTATTTTATATGATTTATATTATTATTAATACATTACACAAGCAATTTTAGTTTAACAGTTATTATAAATCATGTATTTAAAAAATAATAGCCAACTTAATTCCATACAATTAACTTTTATGTTCTCAGATAATTTGATAATCTGTTATTGAAACACCATATTTATACCTGTATGCTGTAGTTTAATCCAGAGGCATATGATGTGCTGGTGGGGTCAGTTAATGAGAATGACCACTGGACACTCCTGGTTTGTTCCTTTTTTCCCCCTCCATCCTTCTCTACAAAGGCTTAAATCCGAGTCATTAATTCATGACCCCATCTTGACAGATTATATATCCCAAGGAAAGAAGAATTTTGTATTTAAACTCCCTTGGTGAAAGCGAAGCCAAACTGTAAGGTAAGGAAAAATGTATGAAGTATTTCAAAATGTTGGTATAGTTGTTTTTATGAATATTCTTTTTTGTTGTTGTTGTTGTTTTGTTCTACCTAAGTGATTTTATGGCCAGTAAAGTCACTCCAACCGAAGAGTGGCAATGTCAACGATTGACACACAGCATTCAGAGGGATGGGACTTCATGTGGCGTATTTGTCTGCAAGGTACAGATACTATGTTTGCTAACATTTTGTAATAAAAATGTTGATTTTCTTTGTCAATGCTCTTTGTAGTTTGCAGAAGCAGTTCTAAATGGAGGCAGTTTGGAGTTTCAGTGTACTGATGCAGATGTTGCTGTTATGCGGCAAAACATAGGCCTGTGTGTGCTACAGCAAACTGGTGTTTTTTTTTTTTGTTTTGTTTTTTTTTCTTTACACAACTGAGTTGTGGTGATGTGCATCATTACACCAATACCTTAATGCCTTTGTTTCCACAGAAGACCTGTCTAATCTATGCTTGTCATGTGGAGACAAATATCCTAACACTCAGGATGACACTGACTCTTGGGTATTTTAATGTGTTCTTTATTTAGTTTTTTATTTTTATTTTTTTCTAACTTTGCTAGTTTACATTTTAATATTGATTTTACTGTCTTTTTCAGATTCAATGTGACAGTTGCTATGGCTGGTACCACATGGAATGTGTAAACAAGCCAAACGTGAAAGCGGTTTTTATTTGCCATGGGTGCAGAGGTCCTTAATTTGGCATGTCAATGCACTGTCAGAAATCTGGATGTGTGCAAAAATAAACACAAAATAAACAAATTTTCTGTTGTCTCTGTTCTATTACAGTTTGCACTTACCTTTGGAATGGCACCCATATTTGAGTTAAACAAATTTGATCTCGCTTTTTATTTTTCTTCTTGATTTTTGTTCAATGCACAGAACTTGCCATCAAGGAACATCTCTTGCAGACTCTTTTTTTCAACTCTTTTTCAATAATTTTTCAACCACAAATTCCTAAATATGGGATAAAACGTAGGCTACGGTTCCGTTTGAAATTACTCATGAAGCAAATCCTAACCCATTATGTAATTTAGTAAACATTTTGGCACAAAAAATGGCTGTTACTAATGAGGTTAGAAAAGTAAAATATTACTACAGCAGAAAAAGCAAATAATAACAACTAGAAAAACTAGGCCTACTTATTGGACTAATATAAGTATAACATTACATTAACACCAGTGCATTTTATGGGAAGGATGATGTAAATGGATGAGCTGTAATTTGTTTAGAGGTTAGACATAAAAATAATTGAAATAAATGTCTTAACTTGCCCAACATTATAAAGCATTGTTGCAGAATACAACAGTTAATGCCACTGAAGCTTAACATTTATGATAACTGTTGATAAAGAAAGCATGAGGGTTGTGTTTCAGAATGATGTTGAGTTGAGTGTAGAGCAACATTCAAGCACGCAAACACCGATTCCAAGTTCTTGTGTGGTCTTGAGCTATCAGCGTATAATTTAAAGGCTATTTTTAGACACAGACAACATTGGGAGACAGAATAAAAACACAAGAATATATTTGTAAATATTTATTTAAACACTGAAAACGCTTAATCTCAGACATTCGTGAAAAACGTCAACAGTCAACAAGTAATCTTGGAGAAATTCGAAGAAATATGCTTTTTATTGTAGTTGTATTTCAACACTACCTAAATAGTGATCAGTTCTGACATAGGATGAAGGTAAACAGAGTACTAAGAAACACGTTACAGAAACAATTAATGATTTACAAAATGTGAACAATCATATGAGTAGTTTAAGTTTAACTTCGTTCAATTTTACTACCTGCTTGAAATAATCCGTAAAACAAAACGCGATCTGAGGCGCTCACGCTAATAATTTTCTGTTCCACTCGTCCCGTTTTGGATGGCTCCGCCCACGGCGTTATCCTGATGAATATTCACGTAAGCGCCACCCAGTGGAACCAAATATTTCAGGAACTGAATATATTGTAACACCGTCCTCTGTAGGTTTGATAAAGTGTCCTCAACGCAGAATAAAGTCATACAGAATCTATCGCGGTGGTATTATCTTCAGTCTTTAGTAATATACAGAATTAATATCTTCAGTCTTCGCGGTTGCTTGCGCCATCATGTTTAACTTGCGTCCCTTCAGAATGCGACAGTTAATTTCGCGGCTAATTTCAAAGGGTTTATTTTGCTTCAATTAACACCTGACAACACTTTAAGCATTACCATGACAGTGTTTTTGCATACATATTTATAGACTGTGGAAGTAAATAACTTACCGCCGTTTGAGAATATATTAAAAATCATCCAAATATCTTTTGAAAATGCCCGCGGTAGCACAAGTGCTCGCACGTGTCTGTCGGAAGCGCTGGCAACCCGCCAAAATAAAAGCCTGCAGATTTTAAGTTTGAAAATGATGAAAATTCATATGAAAAAAAAAGTAAATATTAGTAATATTAAGTTTACTATATAATAATTGTATTTGTATTTAATACTCACTTTTTATTTTAAAAATACAGCTAACTAAAACAATAAAACAGAATAAAAACATTATAACATAATAAAAACATGATTTTTGAAAATTATATATATATATATATATACATACATATATATATATATATATATATATATATATATATATATATATATATATATATATATATATATATATATATTACTTAATATTAGTGCTGTCAAACGATTAATCATATCCCAAATAAACAGCACTTTTTATTTATTTATTTATTTATGTCATCTAGATATGACATCTTGATTTTCAGATGTCTCTGCCTTGGAAGCGGATTGGAAGACTTCTCTAAACGCACAACATTGCAAAAAGTAATTAGATGTTTGATACAACAGACTCTTTAGCCTCGTTCAGACTGTCAGCCCAAATCCGATGTTGTGCATATCCGGATGGAATCTGATTTGAATAACTGACTCTCCACACAGCATATCTTCAGTTCATATCCGATTTGTGCGTCCATAAACGCTCTTTCGTTTTTACTGAATGTACATTGGTTTCTATGGTAATGCCGTTGCTTTGTTATGCCTACGCTAAAAACAACATTAACAGCAATACAGTTTGCAATACAGATGTTGTCTTACCGTCGCGGTTGCGCTGTAGTATTATATTTCGTCTTGTGAGGCAGCGGCAGAAACGCGGGAATCTTGAATGTGCGGATTTAATCAGTGCTGCCGTCTCCGCCATAGACATATCTATGGTCTCCGCTACTTTGCTTTTTTTAAATTTATTTATTTATTTATTTATTATTTATTTTATTTTATTTTTTTATTTTATTTTTTGTCGCCGCTACTTTCAAAACACAAAGAGGTACGTATACTAGCAGTATATTGTTTTTTTTCCGCTTAACTTGCACTTCGCAACGACACAAGCTTGTTTCTGCAAAGATGTTCCGCATGTTTTCTGCAAAAAGGTCTGACGTTTTTACGTTTTATGTGGCGTGAGGACGTGAAAAGCTACGCTAAATCCGATCTGACCGGTCAGACTGAAACGGGTTTCCAGAAATGCGATTTGAATATGATTCCAAACCACATAAGAATGTAGCTCGAAACGGATTTGCCCAAATCGGATTTCATGTAGTTCGTTGCCGTTCAGACTATTTAAATATGATCGGATTTCAATCGGATTTGCACAAAAATCGGATTTGGGCTGACAGTCTGAACGAGGCTTCAGTTTCAGCATATTCTGAGAAGGTTTACATTTTGATCATGACCTCTAATTTAATTATTCATAGCTTCCTTTGCATTCTTATACAACCAGATTTATACCAATGAGTCAGACTTCTTAGTACAACTTCCTTCACAACAAACTGTAATGTCAAAGCATGTTTTAAAAGGCATTTTCCAACGGGAAATTTCATTCACTGCCAACACAGATTATGTATTTTGATTTGAGTTACACAAAAAGGAGCAATTTTAGCATAGTGTCCGTTTCTGGCCGTGAAACGGGACGACGCTAACTACAGGCCTAAACAGGCTCAAACGAGATTAATAATAAAAACAAATAAAAAATAATCTAAACACTGGTTTATAAATGTCAACCAGCATCAACTCTCCAGTTTAAACGCATTGTTGGATGACAAACGCATGCAAAAAGCCTGTTATGATTCAAATTGGTAGTTTTAAGGGCTTGATCTAGCCAATAATATGCTGAAATAACCAGCTCAGCAAAATGTATTTATTTATTTATTTATTTATTTATTTATTTATTATTTGTCTTAATGCACATCTTGTGGACAAGAAATGATGATTTGTAGCTCTATTGCAGGTTCTTCTTCTTCTTCTTGCATTATGCATACTTAATAGAAATGTAAGATTTATTTTGTCATCTAACGTTTGTTAAAAATCATGTTTTTTACCGAATACATTCTAATTTAAACAAATTCGCATTTGTGCTGTACCATCTGTGATGTTTAAATAAATATATCCGGTAAGGGGGGGGAGAAAGATTATGTGTATTGTTTAAAAAAAAAAAAAAAAAAAAAATGAGGAGAGCAACAAAAGTGATCTGGCTAGCCCGTGTGTGTGTTTAAGTCGTTTATCAGGGTCGGGCACTGGCACTGCCTGCAGCTATGAGTCGCCTGGAGGAAGATTCAGACCATCATCATCAAACTTCATCATAACAGCACAGCTGCGCTCTGATGGAACAGATAGAGCCACATGAAATAGTGTTCTTCTTTAGTGTGAAATTATCACGTCTATTAATTCTCTCTCTCTCTCTCTCTCTCTCTCTCTCTCTCTCTCTCTGTATCTCACCATCCCCTCTCCGTGCATGCGATTACCAAGCAAATGGGCCGACTAATTTTTCCATCGCTGTTTCACAGAAAAGGTTAAGACTGTAAAATACAGCGTTCAACAAGTCAGGGAAAAAACACAGAACTTCAATATTTATAAAATGTACCGGTAATAATAATAATCTATTCACTAACTGTACCTGATAAATAGGACAACTTTCAGACAAGAAGCCTAATTCACATAACCAAATCAGTTTTTTTTTTATTTATTTTTTTATTATTATTATTGTTATTGCTACATGACATTATTTTGCCATGTATATTATTATTTTGTTATTTTGTCATTATCTTGTCATTATTTTTGTCATGTAAATTTTATATATTAAATTTTTTTTTTTTTTTTTCAGAGCGTACAATGATTTGGTTGTTCACTGTAAAATATTCCGTTTTAACTAGCTGAATATGTTGTTATATCTAAATAGTTTTAATCTAGTAAATAATATCTAGGCTATACTATCATTTTAAGTGTCAGATCAAGTAGAAATAGCCAATAAACAACGTGCAGATAGTGTTTGTTAAATATCACTAAATTTGGCTTATGATAACTTCACAGTGATCAACGCAACGAGTCATCACTTTGAGACGGGTTATAAATTGGGATAAACAACCCTATAAATATAACTCCAACCAACAAGGAAATACACAAAACAAACACAGAGAATGCAGGTCCCTTCGTACGCAATGCATATGCTTTTGTTGAAGCGTGAAGCGGTTTGTTAAATGTTCACATCACTGGCGAGGTTCTGAGGTTTGATAAAAAGAGACAGCCCTCAAAAGCAGTTGATTGAAATGGCGTGTGCCTGGCTGACGGGAGCCAGAGCGGGACAAAGCCCTGCGAAAGCACGGCCACTCCAGCAATTATTCCTGCACGCTGAATTTGGATTAGTGCAATGGAAAGAAGCATATGTTTGGCCCGCGGCGACACTCCCCCCGGCTGGCTTCAGAGAATGAGAGGAGAGAGAAGGAGGCAGAAACTAGAATATCAACTATTTAGAGAAAAGGGGCGAAACATAACAGTTGTGGATGCCTTATTTTGGGGTGCACACGAATATGTGAAGAACTCGGATGTAGGAGGTCAGGACGTGTAGTTCGGTTAAGATTTCAATGACCGAAAACTTGAAAAGTAAATCGAATTAACACTGCATTGATGAGTTCCTAAGATACACGGTTAGCAATATCAAATTCATTCAACCTTTGTTCTTTTATTTCTCCCTTTATTTCACTTACATAGCTTTTATTTTCTTCACTGTTAAAAGGTTATAATTATAACCTATATATTTATAATGTATAAGTCCAGAAACTAATAGGCTACTCTATGCGGATTTGAAGAATATTGGAATATCAAGTAAAAAGAACCATACAGTCAACTCAGTCAACTCAACGTAGCCTATATTTTTAGAGATGTTATTATTATTATTATTATTATTATTATTATTATTTCTGTTATGTAAGTACTGTACATCCTTTGGCAATCATGTAAATGTTAAGCGCTGAATGAGAGAGAGAGAGAGAGAGAGAGAGAGAGAGAGAGAGAGATTAATTTTATCCAGACTAAACGCAAAATTTCTGAATTATAGAAGTGTCCACTTATTTGGAATAATTTGTTTATTCAAAGTCATGTAATGTTATCTAATCGATTACTTTATGTCTCAAGTAATCATGGCTGATTTGATGAAGATTCTGACCTCTTTTGTCATTAAGGGGGCCCACCCTATTTAGTCGGGAGGGGTCAGTTGAGTGGGTGATGAAGTTACGAGTCCAACATAATTAACCATTTTGCACTCCATTGAAAACATAATTGAAATAGAATCACTTCATTCGATTGGGGACGTGTGTCATTTGTCCCGAAACTTGCGGTTTTTCCTTCCTAAAACATTCCTAATCTTCAAGGTTTAGATGAGCAGTCATTCGGCGTGAGACAGTAGGCTATATTTTGTAACCGCAATCAATTTTATTTGTCGCTTTGCATCCAGCATTTATTTATTCATTTATTTTAATTAACGAAAGTGAAAAATATTGCTATGGCACACTGAGTTTATTATTCCTAAAATAAAATAAAAAATAAAATAAAATAAAAACTACCGTGCGATGTATTTCAGTTCAATTAACTTCGCTTCATACGTTTGCTCACAACAACAGAGCATATTATATGATATTTTAATAAGTGCCGGGTGCTAGCGTTGGTTCTTCCGATTATGGTTCAAATCATGCTCTTGAGATCATCCTAAATTACTTCGAACGTTATTTTACGGAGGAGCAGAGTACCAAACTAGCCTGTAGATTGCTCAGTATTACGCAAACCTTCGTTACGGGAGCTGTCAAGTCCAAAGGTACTGAAGTAAGACCAAAGGCATCTCCAGTATCAAGTTTTTTTTTTTTTTTTTTTTTACCCCCAGTACTGCCAAACAAAATGTACGCTGTCGTTGTGCTGAAAGTTATCAATAAATATGGCAAAATAAATAGGCCTAATCAGGGCTTTCGGTAAGTTATAAATAAATAACTATGTGAATATTTAGTAGCTCAAGGTGAACGCATGTAATATTGTATGCTATGTTCATTATAAGGGGCTCGTCAAATAGCCTACCATCTAACCTATAGTCGTGGCTCCTTTAAAATTAAAAGATAGCTAGAAAGAACAAATTTAAAAGATATAAAGAGGCACTTGTGTAAATTATCCGGTTTAACGTCTAAACACACTGCAGTAAATGTCTAAAGTAAAGTGTCTACTAATGTGCAAAATGCCATATGTAACTACCACGCTATAAGGGCACGTGAGTAAAATTGTACCAGCCGACAAGGAAGAGTGAAGGAGGCATGCAACACGCTTTTTATATTATTACTATGCTGCTTGATAGGCTATAATTTATTTAATTGAGGATTTTTTTTCTGTTTTTTGTTTGTTTGTTTGTTTGTTTGTTTTGTTTTTTATTAGCCTACACCTAAAAGTTAGGCTCTATGGCATCTAAAGTAGAAGTGTCGTCGCACTATTGCTTTTTTATGATTAGTATATTTTAATTGGGACCGTGCGCATGTTTACAGTAAAAAAATGTAATATTGTTATTAAGAAAATCTATTTCACACCAATACTGCAACTATGATAGGATGCCCACAAAAAGTTTTAGGTTATTAGTCCGAGGAATTCGTTCCTGCTGAGATAAGTTAACGCAAGTTCAAAAATAAAACAATGGTTACAAGTACGAAGCAAATCCAAACGCGCTTGCGTAAATGTCTCTCATACCCAAACCCTCCTCTTTAGACACACACTGTGTGCACACATGCATAACAGCGTGTGTGTGTGTGTGTGTGTGTGTGTGTGTGTGAGAGAGAGAGAGAGAGAGAGAGAGAGAGAGAGAGAGAGACTACGTGCCTGTTCCTTTACATGGGCTTCTCTCTCTCTCTCTCTCTCTCTATATATATATATATAGAACAAATTATGTGATTGATATTATGTATTATGTAGCAACTGGTATAGCTGATGCGGAAGGTTATGTAGGCTAGTTATATGACCGAAATCAGCAGGGTATTTCCATAAACTCCAAGGCTACTCTGAGTTTTATATATTTTCATTTTTCTGCATGGTATTATTCTGTTCAACTAGTTCAAATAAAAAGAAATGGGTAAAAAAAACTAAAATATAAATCTCACCATTTCCACAGATCTCTAATTGGTTTCTATATTGATGTAGCCTATATATATAAGATATATAAGATATATAAGCTGCATAACTCTTGTGCTTGTTTGATATACAAATGCTTTCACTTCGTTAAAAAATCGTCCGGCCTCTAATACGTTTAATCAATGACATTAGCGTTAATGACACATGCACGTGAAGGAATTCCTAATTCCGATGAATACGATTTAACATGATTGTGATTTCCCTTAAAATGACTATTCATGCGTGTTTTTTTTTTTCTTTTTTTTTTTCTGCGCCTGAACAGGAGGAGCAGCCGGGTATCCTTTCTGAGAGAGCTATTGTGCCCGAGGTTAGAATCCCACACACAATCTGAGAAGCAGCCAACAAAAACAGTCTTGACAGACAATGCCTCGCTTCACCTGCTGCTGCACTGTGCATTGCAATTATGCCAAGGACATGTACAGTTAGGCTCCGTTCATGTTATTTGAACACAACTGCATCTGAGTCGAACAGTCTGTCTGAGCACAGGAAAAAAAAACAAAAAAACAAATTAAACAATTAAATAATTAATAATAATAATAAAAAAAAAAAATAATAATAATAATAATATATATATATATATATATATATATATATATATATATATATATATATATATATATATATATATATATATATATATATATATGTGTGTGTGTGTGTGTGTGTGTGTGTGTGTGTGTTTTAAACGAATAACCACTACGGTGAAATATTGTGCAGGCAGTTCTTTTCTCAGAGCCATGACAGAAGTCTGCTGTACATGAACAGAACACAGCAAGCAAATCCAGCAAGCTCGAATGGAGATTGATTTCCCGGCTCGTGCTATCAATAAACAATCAAACTCTATTTGAAACCGAGTTATGCAATGCACAAAAATAAGCATACGTGTACTGGCATGACATCTACAAGTGTAACCAATGACTAAACTAATTGGAAAAGTAAAATTACGACATGGATGCTGCTTTTCGTTTTAACGCTTAAGTGCCATGCCCTCAATTTCGTTCAAACGAACTGTAAAATGATTTCAACGAACTATAGATCTGCATTTTAATGACATAAATATTTAGCATAGTGACATTGTTTTAGGAGAAGTAAGGTGACGTCAACAAATAAATTCATGAAAATGGCAAATGCACTAACCTTCAACTGGATTCTACATCTGACTGATTTAAAGAGCGCTCTTGCTCAAGGGCTAAAACTACACACATTCGCTTCAAACACGAAAGAGAATTCATTTCCGTGTCATTTGGCTTGGCAAAAAGCTCCCTGCCATATTTGAATGATCCTGTACTCTGAACTAAGAGTTGAAAGTAAGTTTTTATTATTATTATTATTATTATTATTATTATTATACTTGAGGGAAACAATGGGTTCAACTGCTTATTGCATGGAGCAATCGTCAAGGGAGAGTTAAACTCAATTACAGTAACTGTGCTGAATAGAAAAGAGAGCGAGCGAGCGAGAGAGGAATACATCACAGCAAGCAGTGAATAAAAAAAGTAATGAATAAAAATCGACATGAAGCGTATCAAATATTTATTTATTTATTTATTTATTTTTTATTTATTTATTTATTTATTTATTTTTTATTTATTTTTTATTTTTTTTCTGGGTAACAAAGAACTATAATACATTGACAGGCATGGGAGCTATTGCCAGCACAGGTTTATACAATACAGATAAAACCGCCTCCAATTTAGACAGTGGACACGCAAGATATCAGATGGTCCCAAATGTTAAATTTATTACTTAAAAAAATAATAATAAATAATAAAAAAAAATACAAATAAAAAAGGAAGGAAGGAAGAAAAATAAGAGGAATTCGTAAGACAATATCCATTTATTGCTCTTGTGGTGCTTTGAGGGAAGAACAAGAGGTGATTATTGGCACAACACATAAAAAGCTCGTATAAAACAAGAAGATAGAAACACAAAACTAGTATCGTCGGGGTCTCTGCAATGACCTTTTTCGATCTAAAACTGAATGGCATAAGAATAATATATAGAGAAATTGATGTTTATTTCTTTTAAATTTGTTCACTTGCTTCAGTGTCGCCTCAACATGCTACAAGAGGGCTGAATTGAAATATCCCAGAGAAGAATACCCCAAACTTCTGTTTTCTAAGAACCATAAAACCACATGAAGAACTAAGCGAATATTCAAACCCACTAAAACAGGAGGCACCAGATAAATAAAAAAGAAGTTTGAACAGACGTACCATATTTACAATTCCCATTAAATTACACATAAATAAATATGTACATACATGGACACAGATTCCCTCATATAACCGTGAATCGTGTTGAAATTCAAAGTTCAAGTTGGTCGCTTGGTCGAGTGAAAAGTCCGTTCTTGAAGTCATGGCGTGGAGCTGTAGATTTTTTCTTTCAAGTTTATTCACAATACTGATAAAAAAAAAAAATTAAAAAAAAAAATCTTCCTCTTTCAACTTCTTGTTGTCACATGGCTACAATCGTAAATGGGGATACTGAGGGGAAATCGCTGAATTTCAGTCCATTGAACTCATACAAAGGGAGTTCATGAAAAGTCCTGCTGTGGCAGATCTATACTCCTTTCATTGGCACACTGCTTTATTTTGATTTAAAGAAATGCTTTGTCCACGAATCCCAAGGTGAACTGTTTTATAAGTATTAATTTTTTAAAAAGTTTCAAAATGTCAAGATCGGGAGATGGTGCGTTCAGTGTTTCATCTTGATCAATAGTGTTTGTTATATATGTATTTTGTCATACATCAATTGGGATGTGTTGGCTGGACATCACTTTCTGTGCTTCTCGTCTTTGTCACCCGCCTTCGACCCCGTCTCATTGTGGCTATTAGGATTGTTGTTCAGGTACATTTTGTCCATGGCTTTAATGGCCTCCGTCAAATAGTTCTGCAACGCCGTGAGGGCCGCGCACATGGCCGGAGTCCCAAATCCATGAGAAATAAGACTGAAGTGGGTCAAACAGCTCTGAATCCCGGGCTCAAGAATGGGCTGCGGACGTGAATTCCCCAAGGGCGAGCGGTCTTGCGAGAGCAGGTCCGTGAACTCTTTGCAGATTTGTCTAGAAGGAGACACAATGTAGGATGCGTGTCAGGATGACGCTAATTACAGCTGAAGGTATGAAGTCAGAAATGTATTAAGACTACGTGCTCCTTATGTGTCCCTTAATCAGTGGCGAGTGTTCCTTTTCACAGCAGATCGTTGAGCAGTGTCCATCAGAGCGATGGACAACTCAAGCTCAGTTTGAAAAGAGAGTCGCACATACGTCAGTAATACGTCAACTGGAAACGAAAGAATTGAATTAGCCTACACCTAAAAGTTGGTCTCTATGACATCTAAAGTACAGTGTCGTCGCGCTGTTGCTTTTTTATGATTAGTATATTTTCATTGGGAGCGTGCGCATGTTTAGTTCGTCTCTTGTTTATTTGTTTGTTTTTATATAACGTATTCATTTATTTATTTATTTTATAAATTTTATATTATTTTATATTATTTATTTTTACAGTAAATCTAAAAAAAAAAAAAAAAAAAAAAAAAAAAAAGAAGAAAGAAATTACGGGAAAATACTAATTCGTTACAGGTTGCGAATAACGCAAAAATTGTATTTTACGAAACCGTTTGGTTCCAAAATGCAGACATATTTATTAAAAGCTAGCCTACATAGGCTATTGGCACCTGTGTATCTAACGGAAAGCAAATTTCAATATGATGCTAAATACAATACGACAATTAAGCAAAACCAAAACAAAACAAAAAACAAACAAACAAACAAAAAACCGCTGTCATAAACAGTGAAATGCGCGTACATATCTAAATATCTAGAATAGCACTCACTTCGTTGCCAGTAACATGTTTTTTCTTTGGACTTGTTCGTTTGGGTCAGAATGCTGTCGGTTCACGTATTCAGCTATCGCCTTGGCTGGAAACTCAGTCTCGCATACATAACCAAAATCTCTGGCCAGATGCACCGCTTCACCTAGAAGAAAATAAGAGTCAGTATGTGTAACATGTTACTGCAATAAAATGTAGACTAATTAATATATTTCATTAATTGTCATCTAATTTACGTCCAAGATAATCGATAATACCTATTAACCGACCTAATAGATAACTGAATTCTGTCAAATGTGTGCGTCAAAATGTGCCCTCCTTGTGAGATTAACAGAACATAAGATTCTGAACATAAGATTGACGCCATGTCATTATTCTTGATCCTATTTCAAGTATTAGAATGCTGTTCTATATAAAACAGCTAAAACCTCCGATACTCCGACTAGGTCTGTGTTTGGCTATTTTTTCCCCCTTTGGTTTTAATTTCCTGAAACAGTTGGATTTTTACTGCAAGCCTTCCTGTCATAAGCCTAGAATCCGGAAGAACGCATGCGCCAATTAGCATCAAAGCTCAACTCTACTAAAATGCTTTCCATAAAATGGAGCAGATCATAAACAATAACAGCACTTCAGAAAGCCAGTGTCCTCCGACTAAATCAGCGTCTGCTTGCGTGTCCACCACCCCCACCCCCTCGCCCTTATTTCGTAGGAATCATACATTTCTTCAGGCTCATTACCATACAAGACTAAATTTCAATGAAGCACGATGAATATTACATTCAGTCTTCAGCGACAATGATTAACAGGAACCAATGAACCGTCTCCAGCTTTCACCTTTAAAACCCATGGCACACCAAATACCACTGCACGGAATAATCACCTCCAACTTTGCAAGCAAAATGGATTTACTCAACAGCAATGGCATCTTCGCAGTGCTACATAATTAACTCATTTATATTTTATAATAGGCTTTCAACCTACAGGTCAACTGCATCAAGCAGACAAGGATAAAATCCACACATAATTTAAAACAAACAAACAAATAAATAATAATAATAATAATAATAATAATAATACATGTCATAATGATTTCGGCTGTGGTGCAATATATCCAGCAACTGGATAAAAGTGCCATAAAACAGCATTGCAAATATGACACAAAGTAGGCCCTACAAAGACGAATTCACACCATGCTCAAATTTAAAGACAAGTGGTGCTGCTAAAGGTATAAAGAGAGAGAGAGAGAGAGAGAGAGAGAGAGAGAGAGAGAGAGAGAGAGAGAGAGAGAGATTCCTGTAATTCCACAAAATTGTATCTCCGGAATCCGTTCTCTCTTTTTTATCCTTCAGCTTTGTTACTTGCAAAACCTACTTTCTCCTTTTCACGGATGAATGCAAATGCTGATTTAGAATGGCTCTCATGTAGCAGCAATAAACACCTGTTTTATTAAAATATATATTTATCAGGAAGCTTACCTTCCACCAGTGACGTCAAGAGAGTAACATTGGCAGCTTTGCGTCTCCCTGCTGGTAGATTTAATCCGATTTTATCTAGCTTTTCTCTTAAAGATCTTCCGCCATTCTTAGATTTGGCCCTTTGAAGTAAATGACAAAAACGTTATTAGATGTCATTATAGTGTTGTAATTATGTTATAATTATTTATTTTACTGCTAATCATTATATATGCTATACATTATACATGCTATATATTTACATATCATTTATATTAAAATTTCTAATATTTATAATAGCCCGGAGCACGCATAACCTTGAATAATTAAAAAATAAATAAATAAATAAAAAAGTCAGTCTTGTGTCCCCCAAGAGACCCGTTTAGTTTAGATAACATCTCTTCAAGTTACTTTTTTATGCTAAAAGAAAGACATGTTGCTTTAGAGGATGCCATGGAATGTTTCAAAAGTAAAAATCTAAATAAACAAATAAATAAAACATTTATTTTATTTCCCACTGTCATCACGTGAGATATAATTACAAGGTTACAAGTGTCTATTAACTCGCGCTGCATTAAGATATTGCAGCATGTGCTCATTGCGATTGGGTAGGCTACTACAAGTATATAAAAATTAATTCAGGTTCAGAATTTTGCCTGTGTTGGGGTATGAATTTTAATAGGCTGTCATTTCGGTGGGTTGTGGGGACGGAAAGCGCTTAATAATAAATAATTACTGATGTATGCGATAGATGTCCAGCTCACCTCCTCAAGACCCCACCGAGCAGAGAAGCGTTCAGGCACTCAGGCGGAGAAAGACGTCTCTGCACCTCCGCTACTGTGACTTTGTATTTTGACGTTGAGCTAAGAAGAGACAGACGACCCGGAACCGAACAGAACACTTCGTTTGGGTTTACCACACCTCCAAAAAGCCCGTCTTTATTTATCGGTATAGCAGAGACATTGCTGTTGTTCTTGGATATGGAAACAGGACCTTGAGAGAAAAAAAAAAAAAAAAAAAGAACATGATTAGGCCCCTCATTTCAGTCTACAGCACCAACAAAATGGAAAAAGACGAATTGCTATGCAGCAGACAGCTTTTGAGTAAGATTAGACATATGCGTTTATATGCACATCATCTCGCACGCCTGTGTGGAATCAAAGGCAATATGGTCTTATCAGAGAGGAAGGAAAATAGATACCACCGCAATTGCTTTTCATTCAGCTCATGAATGTAACTGCTGCAATATGCCCCAAGTAATGAAGTGGCCCAGCCATCAAAATATTTCATATTATCGCAATGGTGACTTCACACCAAGCTTGGAGAAAATGACAGTTCAACAAGCATGGTATTGCCTCAAATTTTCCACTAACTGCTCAGTGTAGCCGTATTTGTTGGACATCATAAAACAGAAACTGATAAACGAAAAAAGAGAGGGAAAAAGTGGCATAATCCATGTAAATGTTTATAAACGTATAGGCTATGTATTTTATTAATAATAAAACTAATACTACTACCAATAATAATTATACATTTTAATCCAATGCTTCCTACAAATAAAGCTGTGTATTATTTCTTATAATAGCTTTAATCTCTAAATAGTTGGTAACCTTGCCACACAAGCACATCGAATGACATTCTCAAATCCGAAATACACACACTCACACACGAGCGCTTACAAATAAGTGTTCAGGCCTAAATCCTGCTGCAGCGCTCGTTGTTTCTTTATGTGCTAACCGGAAACAAAAGCACAAGCACTACTGGATAGATCACTAGTGACATTAATAGCTCAGGGGAGACTAATAGAGACAAGAGGAGTTAAACGAGCTCATAAGATCGCAATTATTACGTGTATGTGCAATGTGTATTTTTGTGGCTTTATACATGGTGTATCAAATTTAATGTCAAAGCTTTTACATTGTTAAAACGGAGAAAATTAAATCTAGCCACAGCGCACGTAAATATGAGAAAACAATTCGATCTCAACACACTCCTTCTCCTGCAGCCCTCTTTGACCATCTGCGATCCGAACGAAACAAAGAGGCACGTCATTGCAAAATAACGACTTAAACTGAAATTTACACAGAAGGCATGTTTAATTTACTACAAATGTGTTTCACAGTAAACTAAGTCTCTACGCGCGTTTCTAATGTCATCTTTGAATGAGACATTCAGTAAATTTCATTAAAGAATACCATTTTAAATTTAGTCACAGCACCAACATATTCACTCACACATATTAGCTACACGAATAGTGCCCGCTATGAAACACTTGGTTAAAATGGTTTGTGCCTTTTCGTCAGACTATCTCAAGGCCTACAAATTAACCCGATCTGTCTCAAAGCAAGCACGGGTAGACTTTACGAGCGGAAGCACGTACGGTATTTGAGAGGAAATTGCTTACCTTTCTTGATTACAGTTTGGTCTGGGATGTGAATTCCTTGATCTTCAACATGCTGCAAAGATCAAAAAGCATATTAATAATGATCGAAAGTTCAAAAACATCGTACTTTTTGCAAACGAAATAAAATGCAATCCAAAGAGAAAATGCACAAACGCTTTACATAGTAGCCTAGTATTTATGACTGAGCACACTATAAACAGCATCTTTATAGAAGCACATATTTTGACACATATTAATTACGTCTATACTGTTTAAAGTAGGTATTATGTGTATTATGTAATTAAAATAATAAAAGCTTGAATTATATTGTTTTATATCATAAAATATAATAATAGTAAATATATTTATTTACTGAACGTGGGAAACCTATAAAGCATGCAGTTATGGTGGAACAGAGAATTTTGTCCAGACTCAATTCGTCAGATCTCTTCAGCAGGCACATTGCAATCAAATTACTGATGAAAAGGGGGGCAGCCAAGAATCACGTCCAAAAATGACAGACAATATTAATCAAAAAACCCAGTACACCAATCACTTTGTGTTACTGGGATGAACAACAGCGAGAAAAAAAAATCCAATAATTAATTCATGGGACAAAAGGGATATTACTTTTTTTAAATTTCTTACGCTACCGTTTAAAATAGAACTTTACATAAAATTACTTTTTTTCCCTAAATGGTTTTCCTCATAAAACGACGTTTACCATAGGCCATCAAGGCAAAAATGTCGAATACAATTGACCACCACCAGCAAATATACATTTAAATACTATATTTACAATCAAACAACAATTTAAAAACTGCCACATATTTTTTTATTTTATTTTTTTACCAACTTAAATTTATTCTGACAAAAACCGTTCTATTGTGCATTACCGTAATATATTCAATAAAACAACTTAAGAACAATTTAAATATGTGACCCGATATTTGACTGTCCGAGATTCTACAGAGAACAGCACCAGCAGCAAATCCAAATAATGGAGTTGGATTATGGAGGTGACGTTATAAGATTTAAGCTTTTCTCCTTACCTGAACATCTTCTAAAGAGTGATGTATTCCATGGATAGGGATTGAATCCGTGAGTCCAGTCTCAATGCCGTGACCCGAGGGAAGTAGCACTTCTCTGCGGTACTCTCTGCACAGCTGATGCGGTAACCCGCGGTGCTGGTGCAGCAGGCTGCTCTCCTGACTTTGCCGCTGGCCGGGCCAGCCCGGGTGCTGTGGCTGAGGCTGGGCGTGCAGAGAGTTGATGGAGTACGGGTCATTAACGTGAGAGTAAGGGTCCTGAGACTGCGGGTAGATGGGCTGGTAGGGTGGCGGAAAGTATGGCGGCTGGAAGTCTGAGTTGGGCGTGTGAGAGAGAGGAGGAGCGCTGGTGTACGGAGACTGGCCCACGCTGCCCAGCTGGGGTAACCGGGCTGTGCCATTGCTGGTCCCGTCGTGGCGATCCTTAGGAGAGAAATATATAGTGCTGTTTTAGTGCTGTTAAAAATAAATAAATAAATAAATAAATAAAATAAATATATATATATATATATATATATATATATATATATATATATATATATATATATATATATATATATATAATTTTAAGAAAAGAAAAAAAAAAAAACAGGAGTGATTTGTTATCGCACTTTAAACAGAAAACCGAGCATGCCTGTAATCTGGTCAAGAACAAAAATATCAAAACAACAACACTACATTATAATTATAATAATATCCATATAGAATAATATGTTATTTTACATTAATTTACATTAAATTAAAATGTACATCGATGGTTTGTTGTTCATTCAGCAATTAAAGATCTTACTGAGAGGCAAATAAAAATAATCAGAGCTCACATGAAGTATTAAGTCTTTGTAATAGCATTTTATGCTACCTATTACCGCTTGCATGATGGAACAGACAATACGAAAGGATAAAAATAATAATATATAAATAAAAAACAAACGGGGAGTAAATCAGTCTTCAGATATTTACTCCCGACAGTCACTCACCATCGCGGAAAAACTGTGCACTAACATCAGCGAGGATTTTCGAGGACTTCAAAAGACAAGAATTTCAGAGGAACAAGACGAAAATGAACGTGCAAATTAAATCAAGCCAATGATAATTGTAGGGCAAGGTGGCCAGCGTTCAAATAAAGCAATAATCCATCAGAATCTGGGTAAATTCCCACTGTTCTTCATCTGCTGTTTAGATGCAATGCTTTTCTCTAAAGTTTCTTAGATCCCCTTGGCATCTCCCGGCTCTGTCAGTGAACTGTTCCCTCGCTTGAGCTCATGTTAGCACAGATCTGCCGTTTCCTCTGCACTCCTAATGGTAGATATACATGACTATTAATATTACACGAATACTTAATAAGAGAAGAAAGGTCGGAAATCGAGCGTGAAGCGAGGAAGCAACTCAAGGCAGACTGCACTAAATGACGTCCATTGAATGGGGAATCAGTATATCTAATCAGAGATGAGGAGAGAGAGAGTGAGTGGGAGAGAGAGGGAGAGAGAGACAAAAGAGGGACATTCTCCTGCGTCTGACGAATCAGAGAGGGGGGAAACATTTTAAAAGGTTCGAGGGCAAGCAAAAGTGAAAGAAAGACAGAACGAGGGGGGAAAACACAAGGAAGGAAACAATGTACACCTCTGATTCTGGTGAAAATCCAGCAAACGCTGAGAGCATCTGGGCTGGCACATTTTTACTGTTCACTGGATGCTCGTCTACCTCATTGTTTTTCACATTAGTCTTCGTCTGTTCGTGCTCCATGGCCCACTAAAATCCCTCACCACGAATTTAACAACGGCCAAGACACATCAACACACGCCGATGCAGCTTAACTCACCGCCAGAGCAAATGTTCAACAAACTTTACGCGTGAATACTCATCATACACGCTTCCATCTAAGCTTTCATGTCACACGTGATTATTGTGAAACAGAAAGTAATTACTTATTAAAATTAATGCGAGTCTGTGCGTCGAGAGAAAGAAACTCATAAGGACACGCGGGGTGCGGAGATTCTTTCCTGATCATGGCGTGTGTGATTCTCCAGAAACGAGCGAAAACACGTTTTACTGGCTACACCACTCCGAAAATTACTCCCATATATTAGCCTACTGCATTCACCAAACAAATCATGCTAAATACTAGAGGCGAAGGTAAGCTAAAAAAAAAAATAAAATAATAATAATAAAATAAAATAAAACAAAAGACAAATACATTTATTTTAAAACGAAATGATCCACTGAAATTGATGCGTTTGATTGTTTACCAAAACTTACGTTTGGTAAGTTTGTTTATTGACTATTTTTCATACACATTTTGATATTACAACGTTTTAATGATTTTTTTTTTTTGTACTACAGAACTTCTACAGGCATTTAATGTGTGATACGTGTATGTATTAGGCGTATTGTTATTATTATTATTATTATTATTATTATTATTATTATTATGTTGGAAAATTACATGTATTCTGGATCATGCTGTATTGCAGTATGTTATTTATCACTTGTTCTTGTGTTGATTTAATTGTACACACAGCAAGAAAAAATAAAATAAAATAAAATCTTTCTGATTTAAAAGTTAAACCATTCAGAATTATGGTAAATATCATGCAATATTTGGTATTAAAAGCCTGGTTAAGCCGCTTACCTCGCAGTCTTCATATTTAATATTATCAGTTAATTTCCAAAGCATTTTCATTGGTTGTGGATAGAGTGAAGTGCGCCTTCGCTTGAGTTTGACACAGTGCACAAGGCTCGAGCTGCGCGCTCAGATCTCCCTCTAATGGTGGAAGAGAGAGACTCGAGCGCTACTGTAAAAACCCTCATTAGCATATCAAGAGACCAAAGCCAATGAATATACACAGGTAGAAACTGCAACGAGAAATTCAGTAAGAATACCTTTACTGAGTTTCATTTGTATTTCAAAAGGGAACTATAAATGCAGGGTTTAATATCAGTGGTGTAGAATGACTTCACCTTTTTTTTTAAATTAATCATCCAATTGGATTAATTCAGAGCAGAGTTAATAGTATAATATAACCCGAACCATTAGAAAGATTTTTTTTCTTTTTTTTTTTTATCAAAGGCCACACGCTTTGCATACATACATTCTTCAACAAGTTCTAGGTTTTCGAATCTACAACCCAAGAGCAACCTGTAAAATTGAGCAACCTGTATATTGAACAATGTAAGTCGCTTAATTTAGAGTAAACTTAATTTTGTAGGTCGCTTTGGATAAAGCGTCTGCTAAATAACTAAATGTAAATGTAAATGCTAAACTGCTGCAGCATGCACGTGTTTTAGTGGTGAAAACCGCACTGATTCCAGTCTGACAATTGTAAACTGTTGTTTTAGTCCTATAGTGAGCCTGGGCCTGTAAAACACTCTCAATATTGTTATGCAAAAAAAAAAAAAAAAAAAAAAAACCATTCTTCAGTAGATATTCATCTATTTAGAGCGTGTAACGGCGCAATTTGATAAATGTAAATAATTAACACAACAACATGGCTTGTTAAATGTGAATGAGGTCAGGAGACAGGTCGCCAGTCTAAGGCGTTGTCTCTCCCTTATCTCCATTAACATTTTTGGTGGGGTGAGTCCAGTTGTCATTAATGAGAGGCCGAAAGAAACTAAGACACAATGACGATTAAGAGAGGCAAAGAAAACGTGCAATATAAATAGATGGGTGTGCTGCTTTGTTGTTCGCTGCTTATTGATTGGGGGTCTGCATCACTGAAACCAATCGCACAAAAGAAAAACAAAACTAGTCTTCATTCTTAGCACTATTTGGTAATCTTCAATGTGGGAAAATTGTCCATTCATAATATTCGTATCTAAATGGACATAGCCTGTCAGTTATTTATGGTGTTATATTCACAAAATAAATGATGGATTCACGCTTATTTTCTGGTTTTCTTTTTTGTTTGGTTTTGTTTTTCTTTTTACATTCATTTGTCATAATGGCCATATCAACCTGAGGATCGTGTTTTACGCACATACACACAAACACACACACACACACACACACACACAATAAAAAATAAATAAATAAATAAATAAATAAATAAAATACACTGACTTATTGCAGGAAAAAAAATAGTTTATAGATAAAATAATAAATAAATCAAGTCTTTTCCGTTCATGTTACTATAAGAAAATGCGTTATGTAGGCCTGCACAAAATGACCAAATTGCAGTGATAATATCGGAAATGAGTGAGTCAAATTAAAACATTTACAATAGTGTGCAAAATTAAATAAACAGCCTGCGTATCTAATATCTAACAACAAATTTGGACTCTCTCACCAGCCACCCTGAGAGTGCTTTATTTTAGAGAAATCTGATCAAGAGATTATTTTTTTCACCGCTGTCTCGCCTTTGCCTTCACTCTATCTTTCACCGTTTCAAACGCAAACCTACCTGCGTGAACTATACAGCTTTTGTGAGTAGCATTTTATTTACATTGGTTAATGACTAATACTGTCTGGAAAACCTTTCTGTAAAGCTACCGTGTAGAAGACTTAATTCTCAATTATATACAAAAGTAAAACGTGCACCTTCATCACCCTCATATAGCCTACCTTATAAGGAAGAGAACGTACCTGCCAGTCTCCCATTTTGCCCATTAATGACATTCTTGTGTCTTCTTTCTGAATGTGGTACATCACACAGTGTTATCTCATTGGGTCTTGTGTCCTTAAGCAAAATTCCACTTTACCTGCACAAAATCTACTCACCTGGTAATAAAAACAGAGGACCACCTCACGGCGCATGCGCTCTGCTACGGGCACGTGTAAGGCAACAACACCTAGAAAAAGTAAAAGCAGTGTTGAGATTCCTGCTGCACATTAGCGCGAAGAGAAAGCAGCGAGAGTGTTTTTGTTGTTGTTGTTGTTGTTGTTTTTGCCCAACCTGCTGTTTTAAGTGTCAAAATGTTAAAACTAAATATTATGCAGTCAGTATGCAAGTATCAGTGTGTTTTCAGATTATGTATTGTACATACATACATAAACACATCGTGTGTTTTCAGATGAAGTATACTGTAGTTACATTCGTTGCCCCTAAAATAAAAGGTGTTAATTCCTTTAAAATTTAATCAAATATATATTTTACTAATTTAAGGCACTGGTAATTTTTCACACTATTGTTAATGCTTTAGCATAAAAGATGGCACCTTCTGTCTTTTTTTTTTTCTTTTTTTTTCCTATAGACCTATAGGCCTATATCAGAAGGACATCTGTTTATAGAAGGAATTCCAAAACGAAAATCAAATGTAAGTGAATTTAAATTAGACAGCAATTTCCAAAGCTACAGATTTCAAAAGGCTCTAGATCTTTAAGCACAAATGAATGAAGTGCAGAAATGCATGCACTCGTCTGATACTGAAGCGTGTGGTCAGAGATGTCATTGGGATCAAGAAAATAGATGTATGTTTATATTTTACTACTTATAATGAATTAGCCTATAGCCTACAAACTGACATTTTATTATGAAAAATAGAACATGGAATTTTACGTTGTTGTTGTCGACTGTGATGTATAGTTAAGTTTTTTTGTTTTTTTGTTTTTTCCTTCAAGAACTAAATGTCTCCAAAACACTCCATTAAAATCCGTCAACAGCTCCGAAATTTGCTCATTCAAGACATCGGTTAGTTCTTAATCAATATTGACAAGACTACTGACAATTTAATTAAAAATCATTTGTTAAACTTTTGTGCCAAGCATGAAATGTGAGTGGCATTTTCTAGGCTAGAGAATATTGTCATGTCCCTCTAAAACACCTGAAGTTCTCCGGCGCCCTCTTTTGGACAAGAGTAGATACCCTTTTGTATTTAAGTCAGTAGGCGTCAGACCTGTCTATTCAACGTTTCAAGCTGATGCATTTGACTGTTTTGATTCCGAGAGCCTCAAAATAGCTCAAATTTGCTAGAAAGTATATGTATGAGCATACTTTTAATGGGGTTTTAAAGGTATTGCAATCCAATAAAACATTAAACTTCATATCTATGATATGTTTCTTATTTTGGTCATCTGGCGCTATCTAACGATGGTTTTTAAAACTGCAACAACATTACAATTTACTTTATTAATGTGGTTTGCATACAAAAAAGGTAATGTCTACGTGCCTTTTGAATGCTTGTTGAAAACTATAAAATAAAGAAAATAAAAAATGAATAAATACAAAAAAAAGAGATTAGTTACGAGGCACAAGCGTGTGTATTAAAATAAAACTACAAGCAGTTTCAGTTTTTCTGATTTAATTTTAATGTCATGTAGCCAATAATAAGCATAATATAATATTTTCCCAAATCTGTACTCCGTAACAGAACCAAAGACCAGCAGGGAACAGACTCCTATATAAAAAAATTTTAAAAAATGCAGCCGCATGTGTTAGAAGTGACTTCAAAATCTGATTTGATATTGTTACAGGTAGAGGATGTGTTTCTTAAGTGGGATTGATGTTGGGTGATTAAAGGAAAAGCAATTGGCAGGTGTGTGGGTTTGAGAAAGATCAGCTTTCCTGGAGACTCTGGACTGTTTCCAGATTAGCTACATTTCACCATGGCAACAACAATGTCCTAACTTTTTTTCACTTGTTTATTTGCTTGGTTAACCTGATTAGAAAATATTATGATGGAATGTCTTGAGTCCATGGAGGGCAGCTCACCAACAGCATCCAGGTGAAAACAGGAGTTAGACAAAGATGCCTGTTGTCACCCTTCCTTTTTCTTTTTGCCGTTGACTGGATCCACTAGAGAGTGAAGGAATTGAATCCAGTGGGCCGCGTGGACCCCACTCGAGGATCTGGACTTTCCTGACGACCTTGTACTTTTCTCCCACAACAAACAGCAGATGCAAGAGAGGACTGATGTAGTGACAACTATTTCATTTCAGATTGGCC
The DNA here is from genome assembly GCA_039654775.1 of Spinibarbus caldwelli. NCBI lineage: Eukaryota > Metazoa > Chordata > Actinopteri > Cypriniformes > Cyprinidae > Spinibarbus > Spinibarbus caldwelli. Next base: position 19,931,215 of record CM077262.1, on the reverse strand, counting down.
TCACCGTTAACAGAGATAACACCAAGATCTTCAAGATAAAATCCACAAGTAAGGATCCAGGCATGCTGAATGGAAGTCCCCTGGAAAAAGTCCAGTCCTTCACCTAAATGGGCAACATCATTGACCAATGGCACAGACGCAGATTTCAAGGCAAGGATTGGTATAGCAAAAGCTGCCTGCATACAGCTCAAGAACACCTGGAGCTCCAGAGACCTGTCCTCGGCAACTAAGATCTGCCTGTTCAACAACTAACGTGAAGTCAGTGTTGCTGTTTGGAGCTGAAACCTGGAGGATGACCAAAATGACCATCAGTAATGTGCAAACCTTCATCAACAGCTGTCTCAGAAGGATTCTCCAGATCTGCTGGCCTGACACCATCAGCGATACCAACCTCTGGGAAATGACCCACAAACTCCCCTGCTGAAGAAGAAATCAGGAAGAAAAGATGAGTTTGGATTGGGCGCTTAAGTGGAATTTAAGTGGAACTACCAAGGAAAATGAAGAAGATGCCGTCCAAGAAACACCTGGTGACATGACCTCAAGGATGACGTCACCAAGATGGGCTACACCTGGAACCAGTTGAAAAGAATTGCCTAACGCCCGTTTCACCCCTGACCCCTGATGTACGCTGCAGGCGTCTGCGGTGCGTTACGGCTCCGACGCGGCTACCGGAGCTGATCGCGGCCACTCTAGTCAATTCTTGTGTTTACACCAGACGCGCCGCGGCATGTTTCAAAAGGGGCTCTCCGCGCGGCAAGTTTCAAAAGCGTCCCAGAAGCTGCTCTCCGAGCCGCTTCGTTAAATATAGGCGCCTAGTCTATTTTTGACTCACGCCGCGTCCAAACCGCACAGCAAATACAAAATAAAATTCAAAAAAATCATGTCAATTTCAAAATTTTCAAAATCATGTCAATTTCAAAATACCCTGTGCAGACTCCCAATTGTATTTCACATCACTATATTTTTGCTAGGAGGCCAGAAATAGATGAGGAGAGGTTCATCCTCAAAATTGAAAAAAAAAAACACACATTATTATATGACACCACAAATCTTTTTTACAAGGACAATTACAAAAAGAACAAGGCATGGGGTTAAATTGCAGTAGTTGTAAGAGTGGAATAAATAGAATTCAACCGGACAAAACAAAAACATTTAGCCAACCATGTTAGAACACAAAAAAATCAAGAAAAACTTTGGACAGGCAAATCACATGGTCTCGCGAATCCTGTCGCTTCACTTCTGAAACGCTTCTGGTATTAATTGGCACCGCGTGGAGGACGGAACAAAACCTCTTTGGAGCCATAATGCGCCGCAGTGAGCAGCGCGTATTCTTTTCGGCGTGCATATTAACAAATGAGTGCATTCACACCGGGAGCAGGAGCAGCGCGTGAGCGTCAAGCAGGAGCGTCGAGTGAGCAGCAGTGCCGCGATCGTTTCGGCGCCGAGTCTATTTTTGCTGCGCCCCTTACGCTGAATTAAAGCTACAGTGCATTTTTCTTCATAAAAATTAACATGAAAAATGACACATTTCACCGTAAAATCATGTGAGGTGTTTCGTGTTTCACAATCACGGGATAAAAGGCACACAGTACTGATAAATACTTCAGCTAACATATTTGTTTTTATACTAATGTCTAAGTTAATACTTGTTCAAAACAATCACTTTAACAAAGTGTGTACTAGGCTATTTTCTGCTTATTTTGATAAATAATGTTCAATAAATACTGTCATTAAAATGTTAATATAAAATATATTTTAAAATACATAAAATAAAAAGTAAAGATTCTGAAAGCATTGAAGGAGATCCCATAATAACTTAATATAAATTTACAGTAGTAACAACAAATTACATTTTATTAGGCTATATGATATGATTAATATCATGTTTTTAAATATGATGTTTATATATATATATATATATATATATATATATATATATATATATATATATATATATATATATATATATATATATATATATATAAACATGGTGATTATCTCTAAGGTGGACACCCAACATAATAGGCTATATGATATTTACCATCTGAATCTAACCATGTCATGTCAACAATTGGAAAAGTCAGCCATAATTATCATGTTAATTATTGTGCCTTTCGCCCCCAACAGCGGGGGCGCTTTTTACCCCAAATATACTTTTACATATTCTTCTTGAAAAACTGTTGCTTTAATTATCTTATACCATATCAAAAGACCTTTGTCTCAAAATATATTCAATAATTTTAGGGATTCTCATTTGCTACTTAAATCTACAACATTAAAAAAAAAACATGAAATTAAGTTAACAATGAATCAACTACACGAAAACACATCACTGCCAGGAGTTATTGCTCAAACTTCAAAGGCCTATTTAAATTATTAAAACTAGAGGCATTTATTAACTTTAAGATTACTTTTAATCATTTAAACTATATGTACAGCATGTTATATGCACGTGACAAAGGCGAACACGGCCGCATCACAGCATGCTGCCCATATCAAAGCACATAACAGTCGGAGAACACCTGAAAAGCGTGACCATGGACCATACTCGTCTGTATTTGCAGTACACAAGCCGCGGTTCAGCTGCGCGCCACAAACGCTGCCAGTGTGAAAGCACAATGGGCGCGCGCTGCTCAAGTTCAGCATACGCGCCGCTTCTTCGCTGCCTACGCTCTGCTTACGCGCGCGGTGTGAAACGGGCAGAGGATTCAGAAGGGCTGTGGTTGGTGGTCAATACCATGACGAGGCTGACGGGCGTAAGTAAGAAAGTTATTTGTGTGATTTTAATAATGTCTCTTAGTTGGTGAAAAACATTGCTATCATTATTCATTTACATTACATTAACAGACACTTTTATCCAAAGTGAAAAAGAGGAATACAACAAGCAATTCCTCATAAAGAGAGGTGTGATGTGGGTTTCTTTGGGCTTTTTGAAGACCAGGCATGCTGCATTCTGAATCATTTGTAGATTGTAGAATCATTGTTTGATTGCACATGATAGAAGTCCAGCCAGAAGAGCATTGCCGTATAGTCCAGCCTAGAAATGACAATGGCCTGGACCAGGGGCGTCATGCACTCATGATTTTTGAGGGGGCACGTGGGGTGGGGTGGGGTCATGCTTGTCATGTGACACACAGCAGCCACAATAGCACTGTATAACTGATATAGGCTTATGTTTTATTCATATTTTTACTTTTTATTCGAAATATTTCCAAACGTGTTAACTATATCAGGAAATATCTCGATTCTCAAATATGTGTAAGTAAATGCGTTTTGAACGTTTATAGATTGTTATTTGATCAATAAATGGTGATGGGCAAAGTAGACTAATAGTGTAGGCTAATCTATTAAAAACCCGACTTTTTACTTAAGTACCAGATATGGGTGTCATGCCATAAAATATTTTTTAATACGACTGACTTTGTATTTAATGTGAACTCAATATAACAATATTGTAAGTTACTAATTAGGCTATAACACGTTCATTTTACAGAGAGCAATGAACATTTACATTATCAAAGAACATTTTCATTCAGTCTAGCCAGAGTTTAAGCACTCTCAAAAACTCCCATTAAAATCACTGAAGCTGTTACACTGTGAAATTAATAGCTTACTTACATTTGTACGTCTGCACTTTGATGTTTCTGATGAGAGAATTCGCCAGATAATTCAATCAGCGAGCAAGTGAACAAAACACCGCGTTTCAGCAGTGACTCATCTGAACGTCTCTGATTGGTCATTGCATTCATAAGCTCAACAGAATCGTGTGTGATTGGTTATAAAGCTGTACAAATGTGTCTGTCTCTGGCTCAGTGCCAGCCAAAGCGCAAACGCAAATTTATTACAAATTTAGCAGCTGATGCTGTGCAGCACTGAACGGTCTAATCACACCGGTGTGATTGTATCAAATATAAAAATAAATTATTCTGCTATTTTTTGTCTTTTGGAAGCTGCATTCAAAATCCACTTGGCTCAGAAATCTAAGGGGGCACGTGCCCCCTCATTTTGAATGGGCATGACGCCTCTGGCCTGGACAAGAAGTTGTGCAGTATGGTTTAAGTAACAGCTGAGCCAGGAGACCTTTCTGTGTGGCATTTGCATGTATGTGTGGGTTTTTATAAATTGTATATTCTATTGCCCTACACCAACCATACACCTAAACCTACCCCTTACAGAAAACTTTCTGCATTTTTACAATTAAAAAAAAAAAAAAAACCTTTGTTTATTTTTAGACCAGTTTTACAAATGATGCCGTCTACTAAGGGAGGTTTTTGGATATTTTGCAACCCGATCTCATGAAAGTAAGTATATAAATAGTAAGCCAGATAAAAACGAAAACTCGTGGTACTGATACGCAAAAATGGACTTTGGCGTGTATATGCTACGCGATGGGTAGGATTAGGGTTCTGGGGAATATGCGTATCATATGAACGCGAAAACTGCTTATCTGCACGCCAACAAATTTCGTATCATAATCATTCCACGTGAAAACTGCGTATTATATGCACGCCATACACGTGCGTATCATATGTACGCCAAAGTCCATTTTTTTGCGTATCAATACCTCGAGTTTTCGTTTGTATTTGGCGTACTATTACGCATTTTCATGAGACCGGGCTCAAATTTTGTCAGGTTAAGCCCACTTTTGGGTACAAATTTGTCCCCAAAATATGCGTAAGTAGGTACACACACATGTGCGTGTGGTATAAAATTCATAGTATTTCTCCGCGGTGGGGAAAGTCGTGCATGATACATTAATTCTGTTGGCGAAATGGGTGAGGAGGGTTGAAGTTTATGGAATGCCAATCCTGCCATAATTATAAATAAATAAAGAAAGAAATAAAGAAATGTACAAAGAAATGTAAAAAAGTGATTATAAATAAATAAATAAATATATAAATAAATGCACAAAGAAAAGTAAAAAAAAAAATAAACAAATAAATGAATAATTATTTATAATTGTATTTCCTTATTTTTTAATTTTTTTCCACATTTATTTCCACTTTTATTTATTTTCACATTTATGCATTTATTTACGTATTTATTTCCACATTTATTTATTTCAACATTTGTTTATTTCTAGATTTCTTTGTCTGTAGGGTAATGAGGAGGGCGTGTTTTGCCTCAGGAATAGCAATCGAGCCAGAGTAGGCGAGGGGTAAGCTTTGAGGCCACAGTGACACCTTGTGGTGCCCAAACGAAATACAAGAAGTGTAGCCTACATGACGCGCCTGTTAATAGTGTGTGATGAATGACTTTAGATGGGCAATATGGCCAAAATCTTATATCACGGGTCAGTGGCGTAACTACTGACAGTGCAGGCAGTGCAGCCGCAGGAAGTGACTATGTTAATATAAATATAAATATTAATAATGCAATGCAATTAGTGCCGAGATTCTTCACAGCAGTGAAGAAATAAATAAATTTGCATGTTGTACTCGTGTGCTTTGATGGTCTAGAGGCAGAACTTATATCAAGCACTTCTAAGGTTCTGGGTCCTAATCCATGCTCATGTAGATTTTTTTTTCTCATTAAAACTAAAAGTGTTCATCAGTGATTGTGTATCAAGAGCTGGGACACGTTTGTGTGCATTTTGTTTGTGCTTTTACGAGAACGAAGCGCTCGATCGTCTGTGTGAAGACTGCATTGTGCACTGATAACAGCGGCAACAAGCACTCGCCATGATTTCAAAAACAACACATTCCAGCGATAGATCGCCTGTTATTTAACACACACCAACCAATTTCTTATCGAATGGAGATGTTTCTTTCTTTTAGGTACATCCGTGCGGCACCGCGAGATTTTGCAAAAAGTGGTGGGGTCGTGGGGACACGTCCCACCTGCAAATTACGCCTATTCAATAGGCTAGCACTTTGAGGAAACTACTAAAAATATTCCACAGAATGAATAGTCTTGTTTTATTTGTTGTATGTCATTTCCATATACATATGATAAATTGATAATTATTCGTTGAGTTTCAGTTCAAATTTGAGACAGAGTCTCGCAGAGACGGCTGAAAGCGCACCCTGTTTATTATTAATTTTATTTTTATTTTACAAAAGCACAAGATTTCGTTTTTATTGTGAGTGTACACAAATAAAAGTAGACCATTTATAGTTTATAATGATGTCTTGCACTAATCTGTATCGCCAACAATAAAGGAGTAGGCTATTTTAAGTTGTTGCCGCTGTCATGAGCAAAAAATCCATCAGAACGCGTCGGTGTGTTCGTAGGCCAGAGGGCTAAAGAAAGCGTAGCCTATTTAGTTTCATAGGCCTATTTATGTTTAAATGTATAAACACCTAGAGAACCCATTATAATCAGTTATATATATATATATATATATATATATATATATATATATATATATATATATATATATATATATATATACACATATATACACAAAGGAATAAAACAAAGATTCAAAGATTTCAAAGATTCGGGATAGACCGACGCATCAGTTACTGTAGAAGATTTGTTGCGTCGCGCCACTTCCCGTGTGGACAGTCACAGCATCAACTGATTATAATGGGTTCTCTAGGTGTAGACACGGCTTTAAATACAATAAAGGCCACGGAAACATGGTGGGTTCTTTTGTTACAATCCATTCCACAGCCGACGTTCTTGGTTTTCTTCCTATTTATTAAATCCAGACAACTGGTTGATGAAACATTGATTAAAATTAAGATACAATTTATACAAAACGAAATTCACTTCAAAGAAAGGCTTTCTACAAAACAAAACTTAATGAAGTGGTCAAAATCATGTCTGACCCACTCCATGTCTCCCGACATATTGTGCATCTCATGAGCCTATATCTTGGTCGTGCTGTTCACTTTTCATAATAAACATAGATGAAAAAAAAATAATAATAATTAATTAATTACAATATATATATATATATATATATATATATATATATATATATATATATATATATATATATATATATATATTATTGCCTAATATTTCAACATAAATAGGCCTATGAAACTAAATAGGCTACGCTTTCTTTAACCCTCTGGCCTACGAACGCACCTGCGCGTTCTGATGGATTTTTTTTGCTCATGACAGCGGAAACAACTTAAAATAGCCTACTCCTTTATTTTTGGCCATACAGATTAGTGCAAGACATCATTATAAACTATAAATGGTCTACTTTTATTTGTGTACACTCACAATAAAAACGAAATCTTGTGCTTTTGTAAAATAAAAATAAAATTAATAATAAACAGGGTGCGCTTTCAGCCGTCTCTGCGAGACTGTCTCAAAGATGAACTGAAACTCAACGAATAATTATCAATGTATCATATGTATATGGAAATGACATACAACAAATAAAACAAGACTATTCATTCTGTGGAATATTTTTAGAAGTTTCCTCAAAGTGCTAGCCTATTGAATAGGCGTAATTTGCAGGTGGGACGTGTCCCCACGACCCCACTACTTTTTGCAACATCTCGCGGTGCCGCACGGATGTACCTAAAAGAAAGAAACATCTCCATTCGATAAGAAATTGGTTAGTGTGTGTTAAATAACAGGCGATCTATCGCTGGAATGTGTTGTTTTTGAAATCATGGCGAGTGCTTGTTGCCGCTGTTATCAGTGCACAAGTCTTCACACAGACGATCGAGCGCTTCGTTCTGGTAAAAGCACAAAACAAAATGCACACAAACGTGTCCCAGCTCTTGATACACAATCACTGATGCACACTTTTGGTTTTAATGAGAAAAAAAAATCTATATGAGGGTGGATTAGAACCACTGATCTATATATATGACTGGATCGCTCATTGCGTTCTAAACTGCCAACAGGCAGTGAAGCCACCGGAAGTGTTCGATCCGCCATCTTGCTATTCCCTACCGGCAGAGAGCACCATTGAATCACAGCTAAAACACTGACCTAATATCACCCGATTTGAAGCGAATCATTCACACGCGATTAGTTTTTATGTTAGGTGTATGTAAATTCATTTTTACTTCAGATGTTATCGGCAATGTTTATGATCTTTTTGGGCAGGATAAGCGATATATTTAAATCGTTTAGGTGGGTGTGTCTGCTGCGCCCTGCCCTGCCGACACAGGTACGTTAACTGATCCAACACAAAATATAGCCAAATTATTTATGTACGTAATTATTCAGGAATTATTAAACATGAATGTATTAGTATCATAAATTGATTTGAATATTAAATGAATACAATAGCCTCTGTTATTTTATTTCTCCATGTTGTAGACTACTGAAATGAAAGCTTAACTTACCATCTTGGAAATAAAGCTTCATGTCTTTAAATCCGTACTGTGTGTAGTCAGTTATTTTTCTAAATAAATTAATTATGATGTGTATATTTTTGATGTCGTGATTGAGCAGCATCTATTTCAGATACTCCAAGATCGCGCAAATATGTTTAACTTTACTAGCATTACCGTTTCCATGTAAAATGTTATATGCTAAATTAATCATTTATTTTACCACCGTTTAAATCATTACCTCCTTCAAAACGAATGCTGTTAACGAAATCATTGTTGAAACATTTGCAGTAAGCCTACTGTACGAATAAAAACACTATAACAAAATTACATAAACAATGAATAACTACAAGGCGAATGAAGGTATGTATGTAACTTAAGTATACAAAGCATAAATCTTCAGATTTCAGAATGAGCACTTTGTCATTTGTTATATGTTGGGGTCGTGTCCGTCTGATGTTTATCATGTTCAGCTAATGTTCGGCTACTGTAATGAACGTAACTTTTTAATAAGCAGGGGAAATTCCCGACACTAAACAAATAACAGTTTACATGCTTAGAGTGTTTGCATTGTAAGAATGTACAGGGCCCTTACAAAAAATAACTGCAGTACATTGAAGTACAACTGTAGTAAAACTGCAGTACAAAATAGTATAACTGCAGTACAATGAAGTACAACTGGAGATTTGCAGTATAATGGAGTATATGACTGCAGTTCATTAAAGTTCAACAGCAGTAAAACTGCAGAACAATGAAGTACAACTGTAGATTTGCAGTATAATGAAGTACAGATACAATATAACTGCAGTTCAGTGATACACTCAAATGTTTCTGAAGATTTCAGATGCAAAAACGTCTAAGTCTGATTAAATTTATTTTATTTTATTTATTTTTTATGAGCATTTTTTAAATAAAGCTCCTATGATTAGGTTCAGTAAATTCACTTTAATAGCAATGAGGTTCTTTTCATCGCCATTGAAGTCTTCTTGTATAGGCCATCTACTGCAGTATTGTGCAGCATGTAGCACGTGCTGTGGTTACAGACTTGGCAAATATTTATTTTTTATTTTATTTTTTTGTAACGTAGACTTCCTATAAAATATTCATACAAAAATATTTTTGTACAAAAAAATATTTGCCTATGGAATATTTCACCCGCATAGATTAATAGCCCGCGCGTGAGATCTTCCTTCGCGCCAACGGTCGTTGTCCTGACAACGAGTCTTGCGAGCAGCTGATTACTTGTAACGGTAAATCAGCGTCTTTTCCGTAGCGTCTACTTCAGGATAGATATAAAAGTATAAAATACGGTTTGGTTTGACAACATCGTTCATATGTTAACTATCACAATTAAAGCTCAAAGACATAACAACATTACACCCCGAGACCATTCACAAGTGTGACAAAAGAGAAGAACGCTTTCCGGAAGAAGTTCATCAGGCGAGCAGGTGCGAGTCATCCAGTTTAGCGGTGAATATAATCTCTAATGTCCTCATATATCTTCAGTTATGATTTTAGAGAGATGTAAAGAGACTTCACGGATATATCTTATTCAATCCGCTGAGATGAGAGGAAGATGAGAGGAAAGCCGCTTCAGTACAGATCTGTAGCGCACGCGGGTCTCTGCGCGAGGAGCTTATGATACACAGAACACACAGAACACAAGTCTGATAGAGAGACAAAACAACTGCATTAATGCTGTTTTACTACACTTTTACTATAATAAAACAAATCATAATTATATTATAAAACCTTAAAATCTAATCTAATAAAACATCAAAATCTCAATCCAACCAATGACAACCCTGCGTATATAAATGCATTTAATTATGCAGTGGCTCAGCAATTTGTTATAAGCAGATCTGTAGAAATTAGTGTCATTGTCCAGCTCAGTTCAGTTCTCATTCCAATAGCATCAGTACATCATTTATAATAATGAAATGAACAAAATTGCACTGAACATACTGTGTATTTGTTTGTTTGTTTCTAGAAGAGCATCAACCCCTAATTGACATGAGGGAAAAAAAAAAATCATTGAAAAGTGTTCAGTGAACGGTGTACCCGTTTGCTACAGAGGAAGCATTAGGAAAGAGGAGAAGAGAGAAACTGAAAAGGCACTCAACAGATGTTGGTGAGACTTTATTTCTGGAAATGCATTAAAGGTCACTCACATTCTAGTTAGCCACAAATGTAAACCTGATTTTAGATAGTGTTTAAATGAGATTCATAACTCCAGCTACTTGTAGGCCTACAGTCCTGTATATTTCACACTAAATTGTGATGCAGCGTGAATCATAATCACACCATGTTCATTTGTTGGCCAGAGGAGAACTGATCCCTAAACTAAACATACTTTCTCCCAAGGTTTTTTTTTTTTTTCCTCTATTCTGTCACCTGATGGAGTTTGGGTTCCTTGCCACTGTCGACTTTTGGCTTGCTTATTTGGGGACACATAATATTCAGCAATATTATTGATCTGACTCCACTGACACTATTGGATGAGGACTGAACTGAGCTAGATGATGACACCAGTGTTTTCTGCACAACTGCTATGTAGATGCATTGGAATTATTTTATTTTTGATGATTTTTATATAGTTATTGAAATAACTGAGTCAATACTGATTTCAACTGAACTTTTTACAGTTTAGAGCTGCTTCACAGCAGAAGTGAATTATGTTTGCATCATTTTTCTTTTTATCACTGTAAAGCAGCTTTGAAACAATCTGTATTGCACTATTTAAATATATAAGTATATATATATATATATAAGTATATAAAGTATAAGCGATATATAAGTAATGGTGACTTGACTTAAATTGGTTCAGATCTTCTAAAAAAGTGCATGAAACAGGCAACCTGAGTAAACATAAAAACAGTTTATTAATGATAACTGTATTTGCCTTTGTTTTATGTTAAATTTAGTAATATCTGACAGTATTTAGCATTGCTATACACAAAAAAGAATAAATCAGGATATTTTTTTTTTCACATCACTTTACACCAGAATTTATGTTCAGTAGTGTGATGTTAATGTGTGGAAATGGACATTTTTTTTTAGTGTGTGATTGCTATTTTCAGGAAAATGCACTGGTAACAACTAAAACAGAAGACCAAAAATATAATTCAACAGAAGATGATGGCTGTGGTGAAACAAGCACTCAAATAATGTTGAGCAATAATCTGCTTTATTTATTTAATCTTTTATTAACTATTATCTTTATAGTTTAAAATAAATAATAACTGCTATTGTATTTCAGGAACTAAGACCTGTGGGAGTGCTGGAGAAATCAAGTGTACCAAGTCCTCTGTCTCCTCAGCCATGTAAGAGATCTTCAGACATGAAGAGATTGAGGAGTTAAATGAAATCAAAGAGCTAAAAGAAGATTTACAATATTAGTGCCAATTCAGTATGAAAACAGAGAGAGAGCTGAAGAAGTGGAAAGGTAATGAAATCTAGTTATATCAGCAATTATTCTCAATGCTTAACATCAGCTCTCAACAGTTTGCTTGTGGACTCTTTGATTCTCTCTGATTGACTGGAAGGTGTGCATTAAAACAATGAATGCATAGATCATTACAATCAGTTCAATCACCATTCTAAATTAATGTGCAGCTTTTACTGTAGCACACATATACAGTCAGAACGCTAGATCTAATGACCTGTAACCAAAGAAACTAATGAAAATTAACTTAGTTTTACCCTTCCAGTCAAATTGTACTCCACAAACATTAAAGGGTTAGTTCACCCAAAAAAACAAAAATTCTGTCATTAATTACTCACCCTCATGTCGTTCCAAACCCGTAATATCTTTGTTCATCTTCAAAACACAAATTAAGATATTTTTGATGAAATCCGAGAACATTCTGACCCCTCTATAGGCAGCAATGCAACTTACACATTTAAGTTCCTAGAACAGTATGAAAGACATTGTGAAAGTAATCCATGTGACTCCAGTGGTTTAACCACAATTCTGTCTTCTTTCGCATGAACACAACACTCGTGCGTTGTGTTGTGTTGTTCTCGTAAATGCTCATTGCAGATCAATATTTTTGTAAATAAGTGGTAAATGTTTTTTTTTGTTTGTTTTTTTTTTGACGCAAACACTCATGTCGCTTCATAAAATTGAGTAACTGGAGTCACATGAATTACTTTAACGATGTCTTTCCTACCATTCTGGAACTTTAATGTGTAAGTTGCATTACTGACTATGCAGGGTCAGAAACCTCTCTGATTTCTTTAAAAATATCCTTGTTTGTGTTTCAAAGAGGAATGAAGGTCTTACGGGTGTGAAACCACACAAGGGTGAGTAATTAATTCATTTTTGGGTTAGCTACCTCTTTGAGGGCAGCTTTAACTTAACTTTTTAACCTAGCTTTAACAGGTGTGTATTACACAACTTTACTCGACTTCAATGGAGGCAACCCGTTTCATGTCAGGTTCTTCTTTGCCTCCACCTCATGCATTAAAATCATGTAATGCACACCTAGCCATGGATTATCCCCTATGTGTAGAGGCTTATAGGTTACACACAGTATTAAATGAAGGGGACACAATAACTGTGGAGCACATATATTCTATATACTGTATTCTAATAGCATATTTACATACATTTTTAAATTATATATATTTTTTTCAATTATTATTATTATTTTTTTTTTAAAATTTAAGGTTAGACTTTTGAACAAAAAACCAAAATGATACAGAGGGCAAATAATGTGGAGGTACAGAATTTAAACATGATTGTGTCTGCTTTTTTACAGAAATTCATGTTTTTGTGCAAGGAGTAGTTGCATGGACTATCAGTGGAGGGACAGAAAGCTCTGAGATTTCATCATAAAGATCTTCATTTGTGTTCTGAACAAAAGACTTGCGGGTTTGGAACGGCATGAGGAGTAATTGATGACAGAATTTTCATTTTTGGGTGAGCCAACCTTTTAACTTCTTTTACCTGGAATGTTCAAAGACATTGTTAATGCTGACCAATATGCCATAAGAAAAGAACTGGGAGTAGTATGACTACTTTTCACAAACACTTGGTGACATCACAATTCAAGATTTATTTTAAGCATACTAAATATGCCTGTAGTGAAAAGTGTAACTGAAACTTGAGAATTTCTGATAGTTTTTGTTTGTTTGCTTTTCCAGACTACATCCAAAATATTGTTTCCACATCTGAGATAAAGGCAGTCATCAGAACAAAGCAGAATGATGAGGATAAGCTCTTCAAAAAATGAACCCTGCCTGAATAATGAGGGAAGAAATGTGCATGATTGCATGATGTGTAAATAAATACTAAATACATTTAGTGTACAGTAACTCTCGGCCTGTTATTTTAAGTTTAAAGAAAAGTAAAAGCATTTATTGTTGCATTGCTGTTTGAGACATTCACTGTTGTTTTGTACCTTAATTGAAAGTGAAAGTCGTGACGTATTGTCAAGTATGGTGACCCATACTCGAAATTGGTGCTCTGCATTTAACCCATCCAAGTGCACACACACAGCAGTGAATAGTGAACAAACACACGCACACACACACCGTGAACACACACCCGGAGCAGTGGGCAGCCATTGCTCCAGCGCCCGGGGAGCAATTGGGGGTTCGGTGCCTTGCTCAAGGGCACCTCAGTCATGGTATCGAAGGCAGAGAGAGTGCTGTTCATTCACAATCCCCACCTTCAATTCCTGCCGGTGTGAGAATCGAACCGGCAACCTTCAGGTTACAAGCCCAACTCTCTAACCATTAGGCCACGACTTCCCCCATTCACACATCTACAATATAATTCATTATATTGTAGATGTGTGCAAATAAAATTTGTTATTCTGAATATTCTGGTTGCATTTCAGTGTTACTGTACAGCATTTTATTAGTATTGCACTTCAGTAGTATTGAATTGTACTTCAGTTGTATTATATATTGCAGTACTACTGCAGTTTTATTGCAGTATAATTGTAGTACTACTTCAGCTGTATTGCAGTAATACTGCAGTTCTATTGCAGTTGTTTGTTAGTAATACTACAGCTCTACTGCAGTTGTATTTCAGTAGTACTTCAGGTGTATTGCAGTAAAACGGCAATAGTGCAGTTTTTTCTTGTCCAAAAAAATGCATTTTTTCTACATGTAACAAAAACTGCAGTATTACTTTTTTAAAAACTGCAGTAATTTTTTGTAAGGGGGATACTTCAGATTTAAAAACGCTGACTTGTTAGGTGATGTTTTCTCATTAAATTCATACGATTTCCTATTAATTCAATGGAATGTATTGGAATAGTAGGGAATACCAATATGGCGGCGCGGCGGCTTCACTTTAATGACGTCATGAGCAATCCAGTTCTCTATTATAGATCAGTGATTAGAACCCAGAACCTCAGAAATGCTTGACAAAAGTTCTGCCGCTAGACCATCAAAGCACACGCGTGAGAAATGCGAATTTATGTATTTCTTCACTGCTGTGAAGAATCTCGGGACTGAAGATTACATTGGATTATTAATATTTATATTCATATTAACATAGTAACTTTGTGCGGCTGCACTGTCAGTAGTTACGCCACTGACCCATGATATAAGATTTTGGCCATATTGCCCATCTAAAGTCATTCATCGCACACTATCAACAGGCGCGTCATGTAGGCTACACTTCTTGTATTTCGTTTGGGCACGACAACCCAGCCAACATTTCCACGTGGGCCCCATGTGGGTTTTTGATGGGCTGCCACTTGGGCCCTGCATGGGCAACCCAACTGGGACCCGTACAATTTTGTCCATCGGCTCCACTTGGGCCCCATGTGTGTTAGCCCATAGGGGCACATGATGGGTCCATAGTGGGCTCCATGTAGATTTTCATTATATGGGCCCACATGGGTCCTTAATAATTGGGGCCAAGGTGGGCCACATACAGAACCCTTATGGGGCCCAAATGGGTGGCCACTCTGAACCTACAAATGGCCCATATATGGGGATTTTGTGGGACCACAGTGAGTCGGAACTGGGCCCCATTTATATTTCTTTATTAATTCCTCTGGATAAAGTTAAAG
This sequence comes from Spinibarbus caldwelli, assembly GCA_039654775.1. Classification (NCBI taxonomy): domain Eukaryota; kingdom Metazoa; phylum Chordata; class Actinopteri; order Cypriniformes; family Cyprinidae; genus Spinibarbus; species Spinibarbus caldwelli. The sequence goes on along the minus strand of CM077262.1, from coordinate 19,915,929 downwards.
TTAATGTGCTAATATGCAAAATCATCTTTCAAACCACTCCAACTCTCAAGTTAAAATGTTTTTTTTTTTTGGAAACCTGTACCTGACCTGATTTGTTGATTTCATGTGGTGCTCAATACATTTTAAATTACATGATAAAATATTTCAACTGTGAAGAAAATGACTTCAACTCAATCTCTAAATCACATTTTTTATTGAGTAAAACAAAATATTAAACAAAAATAGACAAAAACACTTGAATAGATCAGGATAAAATGATATTCCTAGGCCTGTGCAGACTCCTCAGCTTCGTACCTAAAAACAGTAAAGAAAGAAGAAAAACAGAGAAAAGGCATTTATTTTAAAATACTACTAAACATTTACAAGAGCATTAAAGGGATAGTTCACCCAAAAATGAAAATTCTGTCATTTACTCACCTTCAAGTAGTTCATAACTGTATGAATGTCTTTGTTCTGCCTGAACACAAAGGAAGATATTTTGAAGAAAGTTTGTAACCAGGCTGTTTTGGGGTACCATTGACTTCCATAGTAGGAAAAAAAAAATTACTATGGAAGTCAATGGTGTCCCAGAACTGCTCTGTTTCCCACATTCTTCAGAATATCTTCCTTTGTATTCAGCAGAACAAAGACATTCATACAGGTTTGGAACTACTTGAGGGTGAGTAAATGACAGAATTTTCATTTTTGGGTGAACTATCACTTTAAAAGGCATGCGTGGTTATAATTAAGCTGTGGCAGTACTTTTCCCTATGTGACAAAACTGTCACTTAAAGGGATAGTTAAAACTAAAGGTAATATGAACAAGTTAAAGGTGACACTATTCAGTTAAGAAATTTAATTATGTGCTAGGAACTATTTTTGTAAAATAGCCTAAATGATAATGCAACAGTTTGATTTCAAAAGAGTGTATAACCGTAAAATGTTTGTCAAATTAAAAGTAACTTACTGGCAACAATTATCCAGTAGTTGCTGTATTTCATACCACTGTAAAACTGTAAAGTACAGTAGTTTTAAGCACACTATAAAATGAATTACAGAGTTATACTGTTATTTTATTTTTATTTTGTTATATATTCAATAACACAAGTTATTGCTTCACACCAACAGCTTTATTCATGATTCATCTTTTATATTTCATAGCTGAACTTCAATCACACAGAATTACCAGCATATTAACCATTTCATCATGAACATACCAGTCAAAAGTTTTTGAACAGCAAGATTTCTAATTTAAAAAAAAAAAGAAAAAAAAAGAATGATATTCTGCTCACCAAGCCTGCATTTATTTGATCCAAAATACAGCAAAAGCAGTAATATTGTGAAATATTTTTACTATTTAAAATAACTACTTTCTATTTGAACATGTTAAAATGTAATTTATTTCTGTGATCAAAGCTAAATTTTCAGCATCATTACTCCAGTCTTCTGTGTCACATGATCCTTCAGAAATCATTCTAATATGCCGATTTGCTGTTCAAGAAACATTTTTTTATTAATATTATTGATATTTAATACAGTTGAGTACATTTTTTTTCAGGATTATTTGATGAATAGAAAGATCCAAAGATAAGCATTTATCTCAAATAAAAAGCTTTTGTAACTATTTAAAAGCTTGGTGTCATTTTTTTTTGGGGGGGGGGGGGGTTGGAGGAGGATTATAAAAATTAATACTTTAATTTAGCAAGGATGCTTTAAATTGAACAAAACTGATTATAAAGACATTTATAATGTTACAAAAGATTTCCATTTCCGATAAATGCTGTTCTTTAACTTTTTATTCATCAAAGAAACCTGAAAAAAAATTCTACTCTGCTGTTTTCACAGGAATAAATGACATTTTAACATATATTCAAATAGAAAGCAGTTATTTTAAATGGTTAAAAAAAAAAAAAAAAAAAAAAAAAAAAAAACCATTACTGCTTTTGCTGTATTTTGGATCAAATAAATGCAAGCTTGGTGAGCAGAAGATAATTCTTTAAAAACATTAAAAATCTTACTGTTCAAAAACTTTTGACTGGTAGTGTATGTAGAAATTGTAAATATATAAGTAATATATATATAAGGGAAACAAGTCAATTTAGCTCAAAGGAAATCATTTATGATTTTATAGGGAATTTGAACAGAATCACTGTTTCACGGCTGATCACTGAATCGGCAGCGAGTCACTGAACGAGCCGTATAACATCAACTCTGCACTGGATATTACAATCCAAAATATAGTGAACACACTATTAATAAGCACAGTAACAAGATCGGCAGATTAAGACATTAACTTGTAAGCACAAAACACAAGATACTTCTCTTTTCAATATAAATAAGACTTTATTTATATAAACCTAAGACATGTAAACTAATCTAATCTAACACATGAACACACGCATTCACACATTCACATGTTGCAGAAAGAGAGGAGAAATCCCAAGTTTACAGCAATATGTGCAATTGCCTATAGACCTGAACCATCAATCATTTGACCCTCGCATTGAGTTTCTCAATGAGGCTAAAATTATATTAAACTGCACCGACTCAGCAAAAGTCTGGAGGTTGTACTTGCTTGTGTTGCCTTAAGGAATTCCCTTGTGTCCTTGTCTTCTTTGGAGAAAGGGGTTTCCCGAGGTTGCTGATTGGCTGAGTTCAGTGGTCTTTCGTAGTAAAGTCTTGGGCGTTGGCTCTTGATGCGGAGTTGGTCTGGTTGAAGTTTGGGCGGGTGCAGTCGAAGCTGGACTTTAAGGCAAACTTAACTTAACAAAACTCTCACGGAAAGACAAGAAATTAAAGTAAAAGAATAAAAGAATGTAACGAGACTAGGTGGTTTTTCTTCTCATTGTGGTAGCAGCTGGCACCTAGGCCAGAGCACGCTCAAAGAGCAGCGTCAAAACGCGGTGGCAGAAGAGAAGAGATCTGAGAAACCAAGAGGAAGAGCCAAGAGAGAAGAGGTGTCCTGAGTATTTAAACTCAGCTTCTAGACCATCCTATCTGGACGTCTTGACCAATTAGAAATGATCTTGGCTCGTGGTGTTGTATGTTTCTCCTCCCCATTCATAAATCTAACATGTTATCTTATCAGTCATATGGTCCAAATGTTCCCGATCTTACAGAGTACAATTTTGGACATGATTTCTCTAACAAGACTGTGGTACATTTGACAATGAATTGATTGGAAGAAACATTTAAAGCATGATTTTTCAAACTCATACATACCACACAAGGATATGAACTCTTAAACTATTCCCTAGTTATTAAAAGACATACATCATATGTGATTAAAACATGATGGTTAATCGTGTGGGTTACATACATGATATGGGGTTATGCATAAACATGATAAGTCCTTTTAAGATGATTTTGGTGCATCTATATGTGAAAAGGCAGTTTCTGTACCGTTCTTTGAACATAAGGACATGTTCTCTGAAGACTAGAGAGGTTAAAAGATCTCTTAAGGAATTTCAGTCTCCGTCTGTCTTCTATGTGGAGAGCTGGGGTGACCTACCCAATGAAGTCTCTAGCTCGTGATTTCGATCACAGATTTACAAGTGACAGCCATATCTTTGACCATCAGTCCTGATTACTTGCTCCAAATTTGATCGTCTCCTTCCTGAATTGGAATTATCAATAAATGTTCTTTTGTTTGAATGTTGCAAGCTGTTCTTTGAAAGAGGCTTGTTGGTTTGCTTTCTTCAGAGGGCTGGAGCTAGGAATCTGATTTATGACGAACATCCTGTTGCAGCCTTGGGATCCTCTCTGGAATTTCGGCTCCTCATGTTTCAATGTTCGGATCGAATCTTAACTTTGTCTGACTCATTCTGATCCTACATGTATAACCTAAAAGTAAAATCACAGTTAACAACACATTGTGCCAGTGGAAAATAAATGTATTAAATATAAGAATAAAAGTTTGAAGAGTTAAAGTACTTAATTAGTAAGAGCATACAACAGTCAGAGAACGCATACCATCTGAAAATGTTTAAAACGGTCTTCTTTATGGCCGCCTGCCTCACGATGGTCCGGCCGCTCTGCCAGCGCCGCTGCGGGAGAGAAATGCTGCTTAGCACGGCTTAACTGAGAAATGAGTACCCGATGTCCCGATCCGATGTTCTTACAGACATTTATTAACTCAAACGTATTTATACATCGCAAATAGCATTGGTATAACACAAATGATGCGACTGCCAGTGTTTTAAAGTTCACCTACCTATTTAAAGTATTCGTAAGGCTTTTCGTCTTCACGAGTCTCCCGCCGGTCTGCCGGCGCGCTGCGGAGGAAAATACTAGTTATCACCGCTTTACTGGGAAAGTGAGCAAGTTACATTAAAATAATACATACAAGACGATGAAGAAAAGTGTATACATGCAATTTAATGTATACCTACCCATTTAACACACTCTTAGGACCTTCGCCTTCACGACGAGCCTCTCCGCCAGCCGCGTTGCGTTGAAAAAATGTCCAATTAGATAAAAGCAGCAGTAACTCGGCTAATATAAAATTAAATATAAATCTTACTTTGATAGATTAGGCCTAGAGTTTATCCACTGACACGCAGGTGCCCGTGTTTAAGTGGTGAGTGGCAAACCGTTTTTTCTTTTTTTAAATGAGAAAGGGTGGGAAGACACGCACGCCAATCTTCGCATTACGCAATGACTGCATAACACAAGTGATTTTAGATTATAAGGAAAAAAAACTTGAGTAGGCCTACTTTTTTGGAGATGCTTATAAATAAATAAAATGAAATTATTCCTAAAGTAAATGGTCTTGGATTATTGTAGCCTATATGCAGTATATTATGATAATCCTTTAAAAACACATGCAATACTTAAGTTACACATAATTGCATAAAAATAAACCAACTGCAAAAAATGAATTTTTGTAACTATAAATATAGCCTAATATAGCCCAAATGTGGCCCATGTGGGACCCACAAATAAACAATAATGGGCAACCTAACTGGGGCCCACAGTTTTATCCAAGCTGGGGCCCATATTCAGCCCATCAAAGTGCCCACTCTGAGCCCATGCCCAGTTGATGCCCATATAGCCCAGATAAATCCCACGTGGGGCCCACATGGACATGTTGGCTGGGAAGGTGTCACTGTGGCCTCAAAGCTTACCCCTCGCGTACTCTGGCTGGATTGCTATTCCTGAGGCAAAACACGCCCTCCTCATTACCCTACGGACAAAGAATTGTAGAAATAAATAAATGTGAAAATAAATAAATGTGGAAATAAATACGTAAATAAATACATAAATGTGAAAATAAATAAAAGTGGAAATAAATAAATGTGGAAAAAAATTAAAAAATACATTAATAAGGAAATAAAATTATAAATAATTTATTTATTTATTTATTTTACTATTCCTTGTGCATTTATTTATATATTTATTTATTTATATTCGCTTTTTTACATTTCTTTGTACATTTATTTATTTATTTATTTCTAATTATTGCAGGATTGGCATTCCATAGAAGTTAACTTCATTTCCCATAAGTCAACTTGAGAAACATTGCGACATGTACGTAAGTTTTCATTGGCGTTTGAGGACGTTTTCGCAGCACGTAACAAGTCGACCCTCACGAGCACCACCAGGCAAGGACTTTCGCCAGAACGGATTCTCAGGCAGCGGTATTAACGTTAATATTTGTATTACAGTAGTGTAATGAATGTAGAAAAAGTATTCTAGTAACACCATTCAGTCTTTTGTGTAAAAGACGTGTCAGTCTGTGCACTCACAGCTGACAACAGAAATGAACCGGTAATGCGCAGATCTGATATCAACTATCAGTGCAGCCAGCGTGTGTGTGTGTTTGAATATATGGTTTACAGGGGTGCCCAACCCTGCTCCTGGCGATCGACTGTCCTGCAAAGTTTAGCTCCAACTCTAATCAAACACACCTGAAGCAACTAATTAAGGTCTTCAGGATCGCTTGAAAATTAAAGGCAGGTGTGTTTGATTAGAGTTGGAGCTAAACTTTGCAGGACAGTCGATCGCCAGAAGCAGGGTTGGGTACCACTGGTTTATAAGGACACTGTGTGTATAATGGAGTTGGTATTACAATGATGACGCTTTCTGTGCCCTCGTAAACCAAATGGCTTAAAAACACAAAAACTAAACTGTGTTTGCCTGTAGTTTTCGGTCAGGGTTAGGGGATAGAAAATACAGTTCGTACAATTAAAACACAAACAAACAAACAAAAAAAACATTACGCCTGTGGAGCATACCCGTAAACCGCATGTTTGTGTAAATTTCATGCACACTGTTTCTAATCTGTAAAGCTGTGTATGTTTAAAATGTTTATGTATGTGTGTTGAGGTGCTGAAAATGGCAGTGGACTGGGCTGGATATGGATACGCAGCACTAGTAGCATCTGGAGGAGTCATAGGATACGTCAAAGCAGGTAGTGCGAAAGATAAAGAGATTATCATGTAGGCCTATATAGAGTTTACAGGATTAAGAGCCAAACTTGTTTGATGGTCAATGCTTGTCAGGCTGGTTTGGTTGGCTGGCACTTGTCAGACTGGAAAACTGGCTAAAAACCGATTAGCTAAACACCAGCTTGATCAGATTTTACCCCACAAATGCACCACCTTTATGTAATTAACAAAACAAATTTCTATCACTTATTTTCTCACAATTTTTTTTTTTTTTTTTTTTTTTTTTTTTTTTGGTTCCTTTATATTCAGTGAAAATGTCATACACCTTGGAACCAATTTAAAAAAAAAAAACCCTGCCTTCAGCCCTGTTGTATAATTGTACAAAAATTTTAAAAGGTTGTTACTGGATAATAACAAACACCTAAAAGTTAAAAACACTCCTTGTTTTGTACTCTGAATTCCTTATGACACTTTATACCATTCATCAAGACTGTTTTAGTATATTTTGTTTTAATTAATTTGTCTTGCAGGCAGTGTCCCGTCCCTGGCAGCAGGGCTGCTCTTTGGTGGTTTGGCTGGTTTTGGTGCTTACCAGACATCACAAGATCCCAAAAATATTTGGGTGTCTTTAGGTGGGCATTTTTTTCACATTGTGCAATTATTTTTTTGCAGTCAAAACAGTGATCTAGAGGCAGTATTAATGTGTTTGTTTTATAAAGTTAGACGATAGTGATTTTGAATTACACCGTGTCATCAATATTTTCCTTCTCTCAGCTGCATCTGGGACACTTGCTGCTATCATGGGAAAGAGATTCTATAGCTCACGCAAAATCATTCCAGCTGGTCTTGTTGCTGGAGCAAGGTAACTAAGACACATCACACTTCATTTGTCTAAAACGGGGTTTGCCTTTTTCGTAGATGATAGAGCTCTTGACTGTTAGCAAAATATTTTAGCTCATTAATAACTGATTTTTTTTTTTTTTTTTTTTTTTTTTTTTTTTTTTTTTTTTTTTTTTTTTTTAAAAAAGACAAATGAGTCAAATACTCATGCAGACTCCAGCCGAAAGTGTAAAGGGAAGAAACAGAAATATTATAATTCTGTTCCTGGACTTCTGACTACTTTGTCATATCTCTTTCAGCTTCTCTCTCTCCAAAAACCTCAGCATGTCACTTATAGCACAAAAAGTACCATATTATCTGTTTGTGTTTTAATTATGACATGGTATTCATTGCAGTACCTTATAAATATTGAAGGTATGAATATAGCAACGTTTCAATCAAAGGTACCACCCCAGTTTATTTCTTCAAGTGCTTTTTCAGCACGTGTTGCAGCTTAAAATGCAGTTTATCATTATTAAAATGTTTTTTTTTTTTCCTTATTTACTCCAATTTTGTTTGAGCAGAGGCCCCTCATTAGTGTTGTTTATCAGGTATTGTCACATGACTGCAGTCAATTATCAACTTAAATCTAAAGGGCAAGTTCACTCAGTTTATTTACTCAAACCTGTATGACTTGCTTGCTTCTATGAAACAGAATGGGAAGAACTTTTGCAGCTTTTCCATAATACCATGACTGTCACACTCCAAAACAACACCATTAATACCATCAAAAAAGTAGCCCATGTACTTCATCTGCTATACATACTTCAAGTCTTCTGAAGTCATGCAATAGCTTTGTGTAAGGAACAGACCAAAATGTCTTTTGAGTCTGATGGCAGAATTTATCTTTACCTGAACTATTACCTTTAAATGTTTCTTGCAGTGTGCTGATGCTGGCAAAACTCGGAGCTGGAATGCTACAGAAACCTCAGCAATCATGATACCCAAACAGAAATCACTGTCTGCTTTCATTCAAACAATTTTCTTTGAACAACATGTCATTAAAGCTCATTGTCATATTTTGTATAAAATGTACAATAAAAATGTAGTTGTCAGGAGAATTTCTGAATCGAAGACTTCTGTTACAAACATGCCCATTTTATGCATACAATACACTTACAAAACACTATTGATTTGAATTCAGCCCAATCCAATCACGGTTATCTACATTGTTTATGTGGTAGTTGTCAGTACCGTTTACAGGGGAAAAAAAAAAAAAAAACTGAAAATGGGATACTCAACATACAAGGAAATATAAATAACACTGCCTTGCAGTAGGAATCACAGTAACATAAAGAAAACGAATATATTTAAAAACTGCATACTATAAAAAATGTCAAAAGGGTTACAAAAAATAGACGCAATGTATGGGGTAGAGATCTACCCATTCCACTGAAAATAAGGATTACAGGCATTGGCTGTATAAACTGAACAAGACCGATTTAAAGATGAACAAATTGCTAGGTTTGTAAAAATCTATTGTAACTGATTCTTGTTTTTTATCAAACAATAAAGCAGCCGTGGCCTTACAGTAAGTGGTGTGGATGCTCCTCGCAGAAACAAAAAGATATGTTTATACAATATTCACGAATGTTGAAACAGGCCTTAGTCCTCACAGCAGCTGTAGCTTGCTCACATAATAGATATTAGTGATGGCTTCCATATTTTGCAGCCCAGTCAACCCGCCCATGCACTGGCTGAACTAGTGGAGCGCGAGCAATGAGATTGGCGGAGTTTTTGCCCAGCGCCGAGTAACTCGTTCCTTTAGGTTGGGTTCGGTCTGCTCTCCTTTTCCATCCATCATAATTTGAGGAGAGAGAACAAGCATTTAACACTTGTGCAAATTCAGCAAAGCCTAAGTTAAGGGCTACTTCTTTTGTAATGAAGAGGCAGAGTCCAAAATTAACACTTGCCAAGGGGCAAAAGAGAAAAAACTGTATTTGGTAAATAAAACCAGTTGGCCAGTAACAATTAGGAACTTCAACATTACATGGCTCACAACATATGAACAATAGTCTGGCAGAGGTGATTAAAATCAAAGACATACAAACGGTCTTGTGACTTATGTGGAATAGTCCTTGGATTGGCCACCAAAATGGTAATATGAGGGGGGAAAAAATCATCGTGCATCTTAACATTGTTGTGACAGCTGCCGTTATACACTGACTGACTCGTTTGATGCTGCAAGTGACAATGATTTCAGTGTATCTGTCACTAAGAGCAAGGTATCAGTTATATAAATCCACTGTACAAACAATAAAAATATATAATTAAAAAATTTAAAAAAAAATTAAATAAAATAAAAATACAAAGTGTGGCAATGTTAATTTTGGACCCTGGGAAGAAGTGCTGACTAAGACTATTCTGAGATTTTACCTTCAGAGATCTCACTGACTGAAACTGTAGAGGAAGGTTTGGACTTTGAAGGTTTAGCTTTGCCGGTTTTTGAGTCAGCAGTGGCAGAGAGATCAACTAAGAGCAGACATAAAGTTTGGAGAGAGACAGACAGAGACAGAGTGAATGAATAAATGAATGTAGAAAGAAACAGCATATCTTAAAAGAGCTCTACCAACAGATGTATAGAACAGGAAAAAAAAAAAAAAAGCTTACAAGGGGAGTTTAAATTTTGGGTTTCAGAAGAATAACATTAAGTATAAAGGTGTGTAGGTTTTGTAGACCAAAAGATTTCAAACTAGAGAAACCAATAATACCACCCTAAACTCACAGTAATGTTGCTATGTCGGACTTATAACATTTTTATAGTAGTTTTCATATTAAATAATAATATGCCTCCTCCTACTATTGTTTTGGAAATGTTTTTGTTGTTTGGGCAGCTCAATCTAACAGAGCAAAGTTTTGATAGTGCCTTTGTGTTTACATTTGTCAGGGAAACGAACGTACAAATGATAATAAACAAAAGAAAATATTTTAAATTGACAAAAATTTGCTCACTTCACCTTTAAATTTAATATCAGTATTGTGAAGACAACATAATTGTATCAGTATACACAAGCCAACATGCTGCATGTAGAAAAGCACAAAAATGATGATTCCATAATGCTGTTCTAACAAACAAAGTAAGTCAAAAATTAATTATTTGAGGATGAATTGTAAAACCAAACTCTTACATGCATGCTGGTGTCCGAGAGGGGCAAGCTGAATCCTTTGTCCTATGGAGCCCACTTCTTTCTTCTGGAAAGAAGGTATATATCCTCTAGAGAGATTGTATGTGGTGGTTACAAAGTTTCCTGTGGGCAGAGGCCACAACTTAGAGTCAAGAAAGAAAACACAACCAGCTAAACAAACAAATCAAACAAATGTTTATCTACAATGACTATTTTTCTTGAAGTGTCTTATTGACATTTACACCCCAGACCAATGTCCATGATAATGTGGGCAATGGCAGAAAAATACTGTTGCAAACTTTATCTGTGGCTTTACTGCTGCTTTCCTCTGAATCCATGGGCAGTAATACAGTAAAGGCAGACAGGCCTTAAAATAACAAAGCAGGGTTGGACAAAATTCAGAATTTTTGGGCTTGTCAATTAATAAACTAAAATTAAAATGAATTTGGCCCTGAAAATTGATGGCTATTTGTATTGTAATTCAAAGAAATTAACACAGTCAAAAAAGGAATGTAATTATCCCCTCACAAGTTGTGCCACAAAACCAAAATAATTAGATTCTTAATAATTTTAACCTAAATTTTAACTATGATCATTAAAGGATTAGTTCACTTCCAGAATAAAAATTTTACTCACCCCCATTTCGTCCAAGATGTTTGTCTTTCTTTCTTCAGTCGAAAAGAAATTAATGTTTTTGAGGAAAACATTCAAGGATTTTTCTCCATACAGTGGACTTCAACTGTTTGAAGGTCTAAATGGCAGTTTCAGTGCAGCTTCAAAGGGCTCTACATGATCCCAGCTGAGGAGTAATGGTTTTATCTACTTCAAAATTGTCTGACATCATTGTTTTACGTTTTTGTTTTACGGTCAGTACTTCCGCCTACGTCACGCGTGACCTTTCCAATGTGACTATGTAATGCGTGAGGCAAGCTAGTGCAAGATGAGCATTTGTAGTCAACAAGTATATACATTTTTATTTATTTTTTTTAGAAAATGACCAAGCGTTTCAATAGATAAGACCCTTATTCCTCGGCTGTAACTGTGTAGAGCCCTTTAAAACTGCCATTTGGACCAATTGAAGTCCAATATACGGAGAAAAATTCTGGAATATTTTCCTCAAAAACCTTAATTTCTTTTCGACTGAATAAAGAAACATCTTGGATGACATGAGGGTGAGTAAATTGTCAGGAAATTTTTATTCTGGAAGTGAACTAATCCTTTAATTTCCTCATATGTAGAATATATTTTCTTAAATGATTTGACATTCCTTTAACCCTTTAAGCCCTGAGGGCATTTTTGTCTCACTGAAGTTGATGTTTTTTCTGAGTGACATACACAAAAATATTGATTCATAACTCGAATACTGTAGCAAGGAGAGTCAAAAGGTTAGTATTGTTTGATAGAAAACTTTCTGTACTTTCAGTGGAAACAAATAATAATAAAATATTTCATTCGGGCATTCTCCAGCTGAGAAATAGCTGATAAAATGTAGGAAAAATTTGAGTGCGCAAGAGAAATTTTTCATATCTGTCTTATTTGACATTCAATATCTCAGAAATAAGTTAGGAGGAAAATTCTTTTTTGATGATATTCCCCAGCATGTTAGCTGTATCTGTTTAATTTTGTGACGATAGCATAAAGTATCCAAATGTTACAGTATTTTGTAACAAAATAGGCCTTTTTTTAGCTCGACTCCCTGAAGGAATTTTAAAAACTGTTGTTTTCTGAGTGCCATACACAAAAATAATGACTCATAACTCCAAAACCGTAGCAAGGAGTCAAAATAGGCATCATTTGATAGAAATCTTTCTATATTTTTAGGGGGGAAAAAATCTTTGCATTTGAATATTCTCATGTTGAGAAATAGGTGTTAAAATGTAAGAAAAAATTAGTGGTCAAGGGAAATTTTTCATATTCTTATTTGACGTTCAATATCTCATGAAAGAAATAAGGTAGGAGAAAATGAACTAAATTTGTAACTAAATTCGCTGTATGTGAACTAAATTTTGTGGTGATATCATGAAGTAATCAAAAGTTACAGTATTTGGAACCAAGGTAGCCTTTCTCTTAGCGCTTGGCAGTTTTGAAATTGTTGTTTTGAATTTGAAGTAATGCCTTACTTCAGTTTAGTCAAAGCCCCAAACAATTATATTTGTTTTATTTTACTCGATGAGACCTTTCAAATGACATATGACACATGACTATCTGAGCTGTATGATGTTTCTGACATAGAGCACATGGCACAAAAAGCATTTTTCATAAATTATGAAAACATTTTTTTCTATTTAGCCGCAAATAACTCAGCGCTACTTAAGAGTTAATCAAAGTGGCCAGCTTTCAAATGACACCTAATTTGTGTTGATCAAGGCATTGATTTAGAAAAAATATTTTTATTGAATTTTTTTTTTTTTTTCACTAGGGGCTATACGCAAACTATACGCATAAACCTTGTGTGCGGTATACAAACGAACATGGAACAATACATTTATTAATCTGTGTTAATGTTAGTTAATAAAAAGACAATAGTTCAGTGTTTGTTCATGTTTTTGTTGCTGTTACGTGATGTAGTGGTGTCTGACTAGGGGCGAGACATGGGCTGATGACATCATCGTTTCAGAAAATATATGGATTGGCTGTACACACGAAAATGCAAGGGCGTCGTTTTCAGATTTATCCACTCTGGGACCCGGTTTAAAAAAAATAGCTCTTTCACTCTCCCAAAACACCGGATCCTTTTGGACAAAATGCCTATACATACAAAATTTATGCGTATACAGCTAAACGCTTCTCTGTGTGGACGGAAAGAATTGTGAGTTTGGGCTCCTTTTAATCGGGAGAATTTTCTGAAAATAATGATGTGCAATCTTCCATGATCTATGCAAGTTTCATTAAGTTAAGTGAAACTACTTTTGTTTATCCTGCTGCGCCTCAAGCCGCCTGTTGGGTTTTATGTGTTATAGCAATATCTTTGGATCTCATCAACGGATTATGTTAACTCTGGGCTCATTTTAATCGGGAGAATATATATAATATAATGGTGTGCGGTTTTCAAGATCTATGCATGTTTCGTGAAGGTACGAATAAAAACGCAGCGTGAAGCATAGAGATGTTTTTCTTTTCTGCGCCTCAGTGTGCCTGTCTGGCTTAATGTGTTACACCTCTATGAATGAAATCTTTCGACCTGATCAACGGATTATGGTAAATTTGGGCTCTTTTTAATCAGGAGAATTTTCTGCAAATAAAGACGTGACATTTTCTATGATATATGAATGTTTCATGAAGTTACGAGCGAAATCGCCACATGACAGCTACCTTATAATTTTTGCTAAGCAACATGCCGCCTGTGGACTTTTATGTGTGTTATAAATTCATGAGGAAAATCTTTAGATATAAATGACGAATTATAGTGGTTTTGGACTCTTTTTAATCAGGAGAATCTGCTCTAAATAATGGTGCCTATTTTTTGCCTACTTTTATGAAGTTACAAGAAAAATGGTGACATCAATATATTTTTTTCATATGGGTCACAGGGTGACTTCTTGTACAAAAACTCACTCCAGTTTATTCAAAGCCCCAAACAATTGTCCTTGTTTTATTCTACTCGATGAGACCTTTCACATGACATGACTATCCAAGCTGTATGATGTTTTTGACATATTAGAGTGCATGGCACAAAAAATATATACTTTGTAAATTATGATTTTTTCCCCTCATTTACTTCGGTTTAGAGGGATTGTTCAGCGCTAGTTAAGAGTTGATCAAAATAATTATATTCATTAAAATGCTGAGATATCTATTTTGTGTTATTCTATTCAGGGGTTGCTTAGTAATTTGATTATGAGGGTCAATATCACTGTAGGGTGCCTTTTGGTGTCCTGTACTTAAATAACTCATTTGCCATGATAACTAAACATAAAAATTACCTTGAAAGGGTGTGTTATATTAGGCTAAGTTTTTATATTCATAACAAAAGCATTACTTGGCTCTTTAGATACATTTTCTAGATTTTTTTTTTTTTTTATTTTATTTTTTTTAGCTTTGTGTTAGAGGATGTGTGTTATTTTGCTATGTCCCATGCACTGCTCATTAAATTTGAATGATAGTAGTATATTGTCAAATCATAAAATTAAAAAATAAATAAATAAATCTCCTATTAATATTTTATTAAATAAGAGATTACTCAGTTTGAGTGTATTGATCATTTGGTAATAAAAACTATATTTTTATTTAATAAAAAAGAAGAGTTTGTCCATGTCCCTTGAATGGTTGTCCACCCTGTCATATTGGGGAATCCGCCCCTTTAAGAAAATGCCATCCCCTTTAGTGACATCATTTGTCTCTTCAGTGGCGGGAATTTCAACCGCTGAGGTGAATAAGTTGGTGACTTTTAAATTGACACATTTTATAAGTTTGTTTACTTGCTTTGCCAAAGCTTAACATGTCCACGGTGTTGGCATAAAATATGCCAGAAGTGATTCGAATGTCACAGTTTGTTGTAAGCTAATATGCTAATTGAAGCTCAAAATGTCCACCCTGTCGTCCACTTAGACTCAACAGAGTGGACATAAACATGACAGGGTGGACATAGCATTCATTTGTAGTTAATATTACTAAAAACTAAAATGAATTGGGTGGGGTGGGGTTTGGGGGGGGGGGGGGGGGGGGTATCAGTGTGACTGAGGATGTAATTATATTATTTATTATTATTATATATATATATATTTTTTTAATAACCCTGTTTAGGAAAGGGACATCATACCTTTCAGAAAATATAATTTGCATCTTATTTTTGCACTGAAAACATATTTAACAGTAATATATATGTCCATGACAGGGTGGACATACAGTGGGGAAAAAAATTATTTGATCCCCTGCTGATTTCGTACGTTTGCCCACTGACAAAGAAATGATCAGTCTATAATTTTAATGGTAGGTTTATTTGAACAGTGAGAGACAGAATAACAACAACAAAAAAAAAAGTACAGAAAAATGCATTTCAAAAAATTATAAATTGATTTGCATTTTAATGAGTCAAATAAGTATTTGACCCCTTCGCAAAACATGACTTAGTACTTGGTGGCAAAACCCTTGTTGGCAATCACAGAGGTCAGACGTTTCTTGTAGTTGGCCACCAGGTTTGCACACATCTCAGGAGGGATTTTGTCCCACTCCTCTTTGCAGATCCTCTCCAAGTCATTAAGGTTTCGAGGCTGACGTTTGGCAACTCGAACCTTCAGCTCCTTCCACAGATTTTCTATGGGATTAAGGTCTGGAGACTGGCTAGGCCACTCCAGGACCTTAACGTGCTTCTTCTTGAGCCACTCCTTTGTTGCCTTGGTCGTGTGTTTTGGGTCATTGTCATGCTGTAACATTCATCCACGACCCATTTTCAATGCCCTGGCTGGCTTCAATGCCCTGGCCCTGACGGTACATGGCCCCGTCCATCGTCCCTTTAATGCGGTGTAGTTGTCCTGTCCCCTTAGCAGAAAAACACCCCCAAAGCATAAAGTTTCCACCTCTATGTTTAACTGTGGGGATGGTGTTCTTGGGGTCGTGCGCAGCGCACGTCCTGATTCTGCCGAGTTCTATGCGTTCCTGGGTCAACAAGGGAGGTGCTTAGAGTAAAACTGATCAACCAAGCAGATTAATCACGTAACATCATCCAGATGCGGTGCCACTTTTTGATTTTCTGCCGTCAACGTCGTCTTCATCTCTCACAGAGTAGGTAAGTGCATTTTATTTAAAATGTGCATTTCAGATGTGTCCATCCCTGCTCAGCATAATGTAATAATTTCCATTTCACGGTGGATTCATAACTAACGCTAACATTAGCTAAACTGGTCATAAATGGCGCAAATCAGTCGCCGAACAAGAAGGCGCCCGCGGTCGTTTTGCAGCCCGACCCGGTGTGGAGCTTCCCCCGAGGCCGTGATCCCGTCGTTGGATCATTTCGTCTCATGATTTATGACGCTTTTTTCACTTTTATTCGTTTAGCAGACGCGTATAGCCTATGAATACTTTTGCAAATGAGAAGCAAAACACTTTCGTGAATGGACTGGGACCAATAATGCGGTAAATATAGTAAACAAATAAAGTTTGTTTTCCAACCGGAGACATAATTACTTCTAAATCATCTAATATAAGACAAATATTAATCAATAAATGTATTTAAATAATATGAAATATCTTGAGTTGACCCAGGGACTTCATTCCTTCATCTAATATAAGACAAACAGTAATCAATTGCTTTATTTTAATAATGTTAATAATGTTAATAATGTTAATAATAATAATAATAATAATAATACTAATAATAATAATATCTTGAGTTGACCCAGGGACATAATATTCTTATGTTGACACAGGCACTTCATTCCTCATAGTTCATAAGACAAACGGTAATCAATCGCTTTATTTTAATAATGTTATTAATAATAACAATAATAATAATGAAATATCTTGAGTTGACTCAGGGACATAATATTCTTATGTTGACCCAGGGACTTCATTCCTTCATCTAATATAAGACAAACTATAATCAATGGCTTTATTTTAATGTTAATAATGTTAATAATAATAATAATAATGAAATATCTGAAGTTGACCAAGGGACATAATATTCTTCTGTTGACCCAGGGACTTCATTACTTCATCTAATATAAGACAAACTATAGTCAATCGCTTTATTTTAATAATGTTAATAATAATAATAATAATAATAATAATAATAATGAAATATCTTGAGTTGACCCAGGGACATAATATTCTAATCCTGACCCAGGGACTTCATTCCTCATAGTTCATCTAATATAAGACAAACTGTAATCAATCGCTTTATTTTAATAATAATAATAATAACAACAATAATAATAATAACGAAATATCTTGAGTTGACCCAGGGACATAATATTCTTATGTTGACCCAGGGACTTCATTCCTTTATCTAATACAAGACAAACTGTAATCAATCGCTTTATTTTAATAATGTTAATGTTAATAATAATAATAATAATAATAATAATAATAATAATAATAATTATAATAATGAAATATCTTGAGTTGACCCAGGGACATAATATTATTATGTTGACCCAGGGACTTCATTCCTCATAGTTCATCTAATATGAGACAAACAGCATTGCTTTGTTTTATTAATATAATAATAATATTGAAATATCTTGAGTTGACCCAGGGACTTCATTCCTTCATCTAATATAAGACAAAATGTAATCAATCGCTTTATTTTAGTAATGTTAATAATAATAATAATAATAATAATAAAAATAATAATAATAATAAGAAGAAGAAGAAGAAGAAGAATAACAACAATAAGAACAATAATAATAATGAAATATATTGAGTTGACCCAGGGACATCATTCCTTCATCTAATATAAGACAAACTACAATCAATCGCTTTATTTTAATAATGTCAATAATAATAATAATAATAATAATAATAATAATAATAATAATAATAAAATATCTTGAGTTGACCCAGGGACATAATATTCTTATGTTGACCCAGGGATTTAATTCCTTCATTTAATATAAGACTGCATCACTTTATTTTATTAATGTTAATGTTAATAATAATAATAATAATAATAATAATAATAATAATAATAATAATAATAATAATAATAGTAGTAGTAGTAGTAGTAGTAGTAGTAATAATAATAATAATAATAATAGCAATAACGATAATAATAATGAAATATCTTGTGCTGACCCAGGGTGTTATGAATGAAATTTTGATATTATGTAGAGCATTTTCAGTCTAATGTTGGCCTGGGAACATCATAAATTTGTATTAAATGTAATAATAATGGTTACATCTTAAGAACATAATGATTGTTAATATTTATTATTATTATTAAGAGCTTGTTATTACTAAGAGCTTGTTACCTAAGGTAACAATATTTTTTTCTCCCCAGAATGTAAAGATAAATGGAGGATTGTATTAATAAAACAGTGTTGCAGGAAGAAAGACAAAGAGGAAAAAACAAAAATATTACAGTTGATGTGCATGTCCTGAATAAAGAAGAAAATCATGAGATGTTCATTCAAGAAAAACTTAAAACATTGACAAACTTTATAAACACAAATTCTGCAAGTCAAAAGAACAAGGATAAAGAATACTACTTTTACTGCATCCGGTCAGGGAACCCCGTTGATGGAAGTTACAAGCTCTCAGGATGTATGGCTTACACATCATTTAAGGTTAAGAATGATTGGCTGAGCCACAAAGTCATTGTACAACGCACCAGCAAAGAGCACAATGGGCACAATGCAACTGTTGAACAAGAAGGACACTTTCAAACAGTGTGTCCTGATTTAGTCAAACAAATTGAAGAATGGATCTCATTGGGTGTCAAGTCAGATATCATTCTACTGGAAGCCCACAAATGGTCTAGATCTCGCGGACACACAGACTTGAACAACTGTCAGTACTTTGTCACTCCAAAGGACATTGAGAATATACACACATGCTTAGTACGCCAAAGCCATCTGGATAAAGATGATGCTGTTAGTTCAGCCAAATTATTGACCGGTCACCTGAAGGACAATGTTGTTGTTGTTTTTTTCAGCCTTTTTCCCATGAGAAGGATCTCATAATTATCCTTCAGACTCCCAACATGAGAGAGAATCTACACAGACATGGAAAGAATGTTATATTTTTGGATGCCACTCATTGTGTAAACCAGTATAATTTTCCACTTTATACCCTGGCTATAAGAGATGACATGGCCATGGAGTTCCAGTAGCTTTTATAGTAACAAGCAATGAGAAAGAGGCAACTCTAGAGATAGCTTTACAGCAATTAAGGAGAGAGTGTCCTTCTGCCCCAAGGTATGTATATTTTTATTTATATATTTATTATATTTATGTATATTTTTATTTATATATTTATTTATTTTTGGTTTATTTAAACTGATATATTTGTAGGTCTGGCCCCAGATACCAGAGACTATTTTCTATTTGAATATATCTAACTCTAAAACTGTAGTTTATTCCTTCCAAAAATATTTATATTAAAGCAATAAGCCGCCTTCTTTCCACTGTACAAAACAAAAAAAAAAAAAAAAAAAAAAAAACAGTCGCTGACCAGGAACAGCAACAGAAAGATAACAAGATATTGCAGCATATATTTAAACAGTTTTTATTAGGGGCCAAGCACCGAAGGTGTGATAGCACCTGTTGTGTTTGTTGGTGTTATTATTAGGGGCCGAGCACCAAAGCTGCATAGACACCTATTGAAACCGTTGGCGTTATTAGGGGCCAAGCACCGAAGCATGACCTGAGGCTACCTGCAGTGTTTCGGCACTGTGCCACCTAGTGGTCAGGAGATATGAAAAATAAATATTTTTGCTTATAACTTGTTAATGGCTTGGCCAAAAATCACAAAACTGGTAATTTTAGATTCGGTGCATCATGCCGAGTCGAATGATATCCAATTTTCCCATGTCAGCCATTTTGGGCATCGGCCATTTTGAATTATGTTAAAAAATGCTGTATTTAACGAACGCATTATCGTATCATTATGAAACTCGGTATGCATCTTCGATACCATGCCCTGATTGTACGCAAAAAGTTTTGGGGCAGCGCCACCTTGTGGTCAAAAGTTATAATGACATTTCTAAAAATGCTATTAACATTTGTTTACATTAGCCTATTGTAATCAAACTGATGTTGATAGATTCCTTGGTTCATGCCGAGAACATCGATACCAATTTTGTCATAATTGGCTGAACGTCCTGGCCGCCATTTTGATTCATGTTGAAAACCTACTTTTTCGAACTCCTCCTAGACCGTTAGTCCGATTTTCACCAAATTTGACTCGGATTATCTTCAGACCACGCTGGCAAAAAGTTATGGATTTCGTGTCGATATACGAAACAGTTTTCGTTTAGCGCATCAACGAATTTGCTGGAAACATGCCAAACTGCATCTGAGGCTGTATCTGAGCGAAACGTTGACATATTCACTCCAAACTTTGTATGTGACATTGCCACCTCACACTGACCACGTCATGTCAGTTTGGTGATAGCGCCACCTATTGGTCAAGAGTAATAAATCATTCTTTAAAGGTCTAGGAGGAGATACAATTTAAAATTTGGTCTCAGAAGAAGAAAAAGAAGAACTAGATAGTAAAGTTCATAGACAAACTTTAAGTTGGCTTGAAAAAGCCTTGCCAGAAAGTTTGAAGTAGTTTTCAAAGCTTAAAGTTTGAAGGTTTTCAGTTTTAACAATTTTGAAGTTTAAAGTAGTTTTAAAGTTTGAAGTTTTAAAGTTTTGAAAACCATACAATTTACCAGGCAAACAGATAGTCACAGACAGACAGACAGATAAACAGATTTTTGCGGTTTCTATCAAGTGGCTAGCATGTTGTTAGCATTACTAGCAAATGATTAGCATGTTGCTAGCATGACTAGCAAGTTGGTAGCATGTAGTCAACATGATTAGCAAGTTGCTAGTATGTTGTTAACATGTTTCTAGCATTTTGCTAACATGATTAGCAAGTTACTAGCATGTTGATAGCATGATTAGCAAGTGACTAGCATGTTTGCTAGAATGATTAGCAAGTATCTAGCATGTTGCTAGCATGTCATTAACAAGTGACTAGCATGCAGTTAGCATGATTAGCAAGTTGCTAGTATGTTGTTAGCATGTTTCTAGCAATTTGCTAGCATTCTTAGCAAGTGACTAGCATGTTGTTAGCATGACTAGCATGTTTTTAGCATGACTAGCAAGTGACTAGCATGTTGCTAGCATTATTCTAATATTCTTATAATTTAAAAGTTACTAGCATTACACTAGTATGTTTCTAGCATGATTAGCATGTCATTAACATGTTGTTAGCATGATTAGCATGTCGCTAGAATGTTTCCAGCATGATTAGCATGTCGCTAGCATGATTATAGCATGATTAACAAAGTTACTAGCGTGTCGTTAGCATGTTTCAAGAATGATTAGGAAGTTACTAGCATGTTGTTAGCATGATTAGCAAGTTACTAGCATGTTGCTAACATAATTCTATTATGATTACCAGGATACTAGCATGTTGTTAGCAAGGTACTAGCATTTTGTTAGCATGACTAGCAAGTGGCTAGCATGTTGTTAGCATGATTAGCAAGTGACTAGCATGTTGCTAGCATGACTAGCAAGTGACTAGCATGTTGCTAGCATGACTAGCAAGTGACTAGCATGTCTGATAGCATGACTAGCAAGTGACTAGCATGTTTGATAGCATGATTAGCAAGTGACTAGCATGTTTGCTAACATGATTAGCAAGTGACTGGCACGTTGTTAGCATGATTAGCAAGTGACTAGCACGTTGCTAGTATGACTAGCAAGTGACTAGTATGTTTGCTGGCATTAATAGCAAGTGACTAGCATGTTACTAGCATGATTAGCAAAGTGACTAGCATGTTGTTAGCACGACTAGCAAGTTACTAGCATGTTGCTAGCATGACTAGCAAGTGACTAGCATGTTTGCTAGCATGACTAGCAAGTGACTAGCATGTTGTTAGCATGATTAGCAAGTATCTGGCTTGTTGCTAGCATGTCATTAACATGATAAGCTAGTTGCTAGCATGTCATTAGCAAGTAACTAGCATGTCACTAGCATGATTAGCAAGTGACTAGCATGTTGTTAGCATGATTAGCAAGTTGCTAGTATGTTGTTAGTATGTTTCTAGCAATTTGCTAGCATGACTTGCAAGTGACTAGCATGTTGCTATCATGATTAGCAAGTGACTAGCATGTTGCTAGTATGATTCTAACATGATTAGCCAGTTACTAGCAAGTCACTAGCATGTTTCCAGCATGATTAGCATGTCATTAACATGCTGTTAGCATGATTAGCATGTCGCTAGAATGTTTCCAGCATGATTAGCATGTCGCTAGCATGATTCTAGCGTGAATAGTAAAGTTACTAGCATGTCGCTAGCATGTTTCCAGCATGATTAGCATGTCACTAGCATGTTTTTAGCAATATTAACATGTTATTAGCATGTTTCTAGCATGATTAGCATGTTACTAGCATGTTGCTAGCATGACTTAGATTAGAAATATTAAATAGAGTGGAAGCTTAAATGGATTAGAAATAGTACATAGAAGTGAAGCTTAATTGAGTCCAATAGGCTTCAGTGTGTTTACATTTGAAAGTATGACAGGTGGTGTTTGATGAGTCTTGGCCCATCTGAACATTCCGCCAATGTAAGTCTATGGGATTTTTCCCAGTTTTTATCGTAATTTTTACAAAAACCGTGAGCCGGATCAGTTAGAAAAGATATAGCAACCCGAGTCAGACCTGTTTGAAGGTCTGGGCCGAGTTTGGTGGTTGTAGCTTTAAAGGTCTAGGAGGAGATACATTTTAAAATTTGGTCTCAGAAGAAGAAGAAGAAAAAGAAGAAGAAGAACTAGATAGTAACGTTCGTAGACAAACTTTAAGTTGGCTTGAAAAAGCCTAGCCAGAAAGTTTGAAGTAGTTTGCAAGGCTTAAAGTTTGAAGGTTTTCAGTTTTAACTATTTTGAAGTTTAAATTAGTTTTAAAGTTTGAAGTTTTAAATATATGAAAACCATACAATTTACCAGAAAAACAGATAGTTACAGATAGACAGACAGATAAACAGATTTTTGCGGTTTCTATCTAGTGACTAGCATGTTCCTAGCGTGACTAGCAAGTGACTAGCATGTTGTTAGCATTACTAGCAAATGACTACCATGTTGCTAGCATGACTAGCATGTTGTTAGCATGATGAGCAAGTTGGTAGCATGTTGTCAGCATGATTAGCAAGTTGCTAGTATGTTGTTAACATGTTTCTAGCATTTTGCTAGCATGACTAGCAAGTGACTAGCATGTTGTTAGCATGACTAGAAAATGACTAGCATGTTGTTAGCATAACTAGCAAGTGACTAGCATGTTGCTAGCATGACTAGCAAGTGACTAGCATGTTTGCTAGCATGACTAGCAAGTGACTAGCATGTTGTTAGCATGATTAGCAAGTGACTAGCACGTTGCTAGCAATTCATTAACATGATTAGCTAGTTGCTAGTATCTCAATAGCAAGTTATTAGCATGTCACGAGCAAGATTAGCAAGTGACTAGCATGTTGTTAAAATAACTAGCAAGTGACTAGCATGTTGTTAGCATAACTAGCAAGTGACTAGCATGTTGCTAGCATGACTAGCAAGTGACTAGCATGTTTGCTAGCATGACTAGCAAGTGACTAGCATGTTGTTAGCATGATTAGCAAGTGACTAGCATGTTTGCTAGCATGACTGGCAAGTGACTATCACGTTACTAGCATGATTAGCAAGTTACTAGCATGTTTGCTAGCATGACTAGAAAGTGACTGACATGTTACTAGCATGATTAGCAAGTGACGAGCATGTTGTTAGCATAACTAACAAGTGACTAGCATGTTGCTAGCATGACTAGCAAGTGACTAGCATGTTTGCTAGCATGACTAGAAAGTGACTTGCATGTTGTTAGCATGATTAGCAAGTGAATAGCACTTTGCTAGCAATTCATTAACATGATTAGCTATCTGTTAGTATCTCAATAGCAAGTTATTAGCATGTCACGAGTAAGATTAGCAAGTGACTAGCATGTTGTTAGCATTATTAGCAAGTTGCTAGTATGTTGTTATCATGTTTCTAGCAATTTGGTAGCATGACTAGCAAATAACTAGCATGTTGTTAGCATGACTAGCATGTTTTTAACATGACTAGCAAGTGACTAGCATGTTTCTAGCATGATTCTAACATGATTAGTGAGATACTAGCATGTCGCTAGAATGTTTCCAACATGATTAGCATGTCGCTAGCATGATTCTAACATGATTAGCAAAGTTACTAGCATATTGCTAGCATGTTTTTAGCATGATTAACAAGTTGCTAGCATGTTGCTAACATAATTCTAGCATGATTAACAAGTTGCTAGCATGATTAGCAAGTGACTAGCACGTTGTTAACATGACTTGCAAGTGACTAGCATGTTTGCTAGCATGACTAGCAAGTGACTAGCACGTTAATTGCATGATTAGCAAGTGACTAGCATGTTTGCTAGCATGACTAGCAACTAACTAGCATGTTGTTAGCATGATTAGCAAGTTACTAGCACATTGCTAGCATGACTAGCAAGTGACTAGCATGGTGCAAGCATGACTAGCAAGTGACTAGCATTTTTGCTAGCATGACTAGCAAGTGACTAGCATGTTACTAGCATGATTAACAAGTGACTAGCACGTTGTTAGCATGACTAGCAATTGACTAGCATGTTTGTTAGCATGACTAGCAAGTGACTAGCATGTGACTAGCATGATTAGCAAAGTGAATAGCATGTTGTTAGAATGACTAGCAAGTGACTAGCTTGTTGCTAGAAAGTATCTAGCATGTTGCTAGCATGTCATTAGCAAGTTACTAGCATGTCACTTGCATGATTAGCAAGTGACTTGCATGCTGTTAGCATGATTAGCAAGTTCCTAGTATGCTGTTAACATGTTTCTAGCAATTTGCTAGCATGCCTAGCAAATGAATAGCATGTTGTTAGCATGACTAGCATGATTTTAGCATGACTAGCAAGTGACTAACATGTTGCTTGCATGATTCTAACATGATTAACAAGTTATTAGCATGTCACTAGCATGTTTCTAGCATGATTAGCATGTCGTTAACATGTTGTTAGCATGATTAGCATGTCGCTAGAATGTTTTCAGCATGATTAGCATGTCGCTAGCGTGATTCTAGCATGATTATCAAAGTTACTAGCATGTCGCTAGCATGTTTCTAGCATGATTAGCAAGTTACTAGCATGTTGTTAGCATGATTAGCAAGTTACTAGCATGTTGCTAACATCATTCTAGCATGATTAGCAGGTTGCTAGCATGTTGTTAGCAAGGTACTAGCATGATTAGCATGTGACTAGCATTTTGTTAGCATGATTAGCAACTGACTAGCATGTTGCTAGCATGACTAGCAAGTGACTAGCATGTTGCTAGCATGACTAGCAAGTGACTAGCATGTTTGATGTTTGATGCTTGAGGTCCTTTGCCTATCACACACAGTGATCGATTGCTTCAGTCTGTTCCTGTCTGTTGTGCTGCTGAGAGGTTTGCGATTGTAGCTCTGCTTTTTTATTGAATCTTTACCTTACTTTCACTCTCTGTTGTTTAAAGTGATAATATATAACTTAATTCCCACCATATTTCTGGTATTATCTATCAAACTAATCTAACTAATTTGATCGTTCGCTTTTAAAACCGCGAGTGCAGCGCGTGTGCAGCGCGTTAGCATTCGTTAGCCGGTTAGCTTGTTACTCGCGGTTCTATTCACGTTTCTATTCGCGCCTATTATTGTTTTCTTTTTTCTCGCTCCGTTTTCATTTCTCTCTCGCTCCGTTTTTCACAAGTTCATCAAACAACAGTGGTAAGTTAAGTTGGTATCATTCATCAATGACGGTGAGTAATGGCTTCTCCTTCTCTTGTTGTTTGCACTTCATGTCACATGTACAGTTTATCTCTCTCTGTCGGCGACGAGGGATTCACATGTGATAAATGCAGGGAAATAGTTAGGCTGACAGAGAAGATTTTAGAACTAGAGACACGCATCCAAACTTTAGTTGAGGATAGTAAGAATGTGAGGGCTGTAGATACTGCTTTGGATGCGACTAGCTCAGGGACTCCTGTACATTGTTCGGTTCCGGTTGAGCCCGTGCAGCAGGGCAACTGGGTGACTGTAAGGCGGCATAGTCGAGGGTCAAAACACCGCTCTTCAGTTCCGATCAAAACATCAAACAGGTTCTCCCCACTCGGTGACGCACCCACTGAGAAACCTGATGAAAGTGCTCTAGTAATTGGCGATTCTATTGTACGGAACGTGAAAATAGAGACACCAGCCACCATAGTCCAATGTTTACCGGGAGCCAGAGCACCTGACATCTTGGCAAATTTAAAAGTGCTGGCTAATGCTAAACGTAAATTCAGTAAGATTGTTATCCATGTCGGCGCTAATGATGTTAAAGAGGTGTGTGAACTAAAAATAATGTTAAAGAGGTGTGTGAACTTGCAAGTACGATGTCAGACACTGTAATATGCTCTGGTCCCCTCCCTGCTTACCGTGGCGATGAGATTCATAGCAGACTGTCGTCACTCAATGGCTGGATATCTAAGTGGTGCCCGCAGAATAACGTAGGTTTCATAGACAATTGGAAGAGTTTTTGGGGCAGACCTGACCTGTTGAAAAGAGATGATCTTCATCCCTCCTGGGGTGGTGCCGCTCTTCTCTCTAGAAATATGGCACATAGTTTTAGAGTTCGTACTTGACTAACTAGGGCCCAGGTCAGGGAGCAGACAGACTGGCTAAACCGACCGTCTGCTAGCCGCCTCACGTCACAGAAGTCAGTTAATTCTCAGCACATAGAGACTCCTTCACCTAGATATCACACTATAGAGACTGTGTCTGTTCCCTGTACTAGAAAATACAGAAAACGTCCAAACCAAAGTAATAGTAACAATTTAATTGATGTTCAACAAATAAAAAATGTTTACAATACAGAGAAACAACTGATAAAACTTGGCTTACTGAATATCAGGTCCCTTTCTACAAAAGCACTATTTGTAAATGATATGATCACTGACCATAAGCTAGATGTGCTTTGTTTGACAGAAACATGGCTAAAACCAGATGAATACATTACTTTAATTGAGTCTACCCCCCAAGATTGCTGCTATAAAAATGACCCACGTCCAAAAGGTAAAGGGGGAGGTGTTGCTACAATTTATAGCAATATTCTATATATTTCTCAGAGGGCAGGCTTTAAGTATAACTCGTTTGAAGTTATGGTGCTGCGTATAACATTATCTAGAGAAACACGTGTTAGTGATAAATCCCCTGTGATGTTTGTATTGGCTACTGTGTACAGGCCACCAGGGCACCACACAGACTTTATTAAAGAATTTTCTGATTTTCTATCTGAGTTAGTACTGGCTGCAGATAAAGTCTTAATTGTTGGTGATTTTAATATCCATGTCCATAATGAAAAAGATGCATTAGGATCAGCATTCATAGACATTCTGAACTCTATTGGGGTTAGACAACATGTTTCAGGACCTACTCATTGTCGAATTCATACTCTAGATTTAATACTGTCACATGGAATTGATGTTAGTGGTGTTGAAATTCTGCAGCAAAGCGATGATATCTCAGATCATTATCTAGTCTTGTGTAAACTCCATATAGCTAAAACTGTAAATTCTACTCCTTGTTACAAGTATGGTAGAATCATCACTTCTACCACAAAAGACTGCTTTGTAAGTAATCTTCCTGATTTATCTCAATTCCTCAGCATATCCAACAGCGCAGAAAAACTTGATGATGTAACAGAAACTATGGACTCTCTCTTTTCTAGCACTTTAGATACAGTTGCTCCTTTACGCTTAAGGAAGATCAAAGAAAACAGTTTGACTCCGTGGTATAATGAGCACACTCGCACCCTAAAGAGAGCAGCCCGGAAAATGGAGCGCAGCTGGAGGAAAACAAAACTAGAGGTATTTCGTATAGCTTGGCGGGAAAGTACCCTATCCTACAGAAAAGCATTAAAAACGGCTAGATCTGATTACTTTCCGTCTCTTCTAGAAGAAAACAAACATAACCCCCGGTATTTATTCAATACAGTCACTAATTTAACGAAAAATAAAGCATCAACAGGTGTTGGCATTTCCCAAGAGCACAGCTGTAATGACTTTATGAACTACTTTACTTCCAAGATCGATACTATTAGAGATAAAATTGTAACCATGCAGCCGTCAGCTACAGTATCGCATCAGATAGTGCACTATAGATCCCCTGAGGAACAATTCCACTCATTCTCTATTATAGGAGAGGAAGAATTGTATAAACTTGTTAAATCATCTAAACCAACAACATGTATGTTAGACCCTATTCCATCTAAACTACTAAAAGAGCTGCTTCCAGAAGTCATAGATCCTCTTTTGGCTATTATTAATTCATCATTGTCATTAGGATATGTCCCCAAAACCTTCAAATTGGCTGTTATTAAGCCTCTCATTAAAAAACCACAACTTGACCCCAAAGATCTAGTTAATTACAGACCGATCTCAAATCTCCCTTTTCTGTCAAAGATACTAGAAAAGGTAGTATCCTCACAATTATATTCCTTCTTAGAGAAAAATGGTATCTGTGAGGAATTCCAGTCAGGATTTAGACCGTATCATAGTACTGAGACTGCTCTCATTAGAGTTACAAATGACCTGCTTCTATCATCTGATCATGGTTGTATCTCTTTATTAGTTCTACTGGATCTTAGCACTGCGTTCGACACTATCGACCACAGCATTCTTTTGAATAGACTAGAAAACTTAGTTGGCATTAGTGGAAGTGCCTTAGCATGGTTCAAATCGTACTTATCTGACCGCCATCAGTTCGTAGCAGTAAATGAAGAGGTATCATACCGATCACAAGTGCAGTATGGAGTACCTCAAGGCTCAGTACTAGGGCCGTTACTTTTCACGCTTTTCATGTTACCCTTGGGAGATATTATCAGGAGACATGGTGTTAGCTTTCACTGTTATGCTGATGATACTCAGCTCTATATTTCTTCACGGCCCGGTGAAACACACCAAATTGAGAAACTAACGGAATGTATAGTCGATACAAAAAACTGGATGACGAGTAACTTCTTACCGCTAAATTCTGAAAAAACAGAGGTGTTAATTATCGGACCTAAAAACCCCACATGTAATAACCTAGAACACTATTTAACACTTGACGGCTGCTCTGTCAATTCTTCTTCATCAGTTAGGAACCTAGGTGTGCTGTTTGATAGCAATCTTTCATTTGAAAGCCATGTTTCTAGTATCTGTAAAACTGCGTTTTTCCATCTCAAAAACATATCTAAATTGCGACCTATGCTCTCAACGTCAAATGCAGAACTGCTAATTCATGCGTTTATGACCTCAAGGTTAGACTATTGTAATGCTTTACTGGGTGGTTGTTCTGCACGCTTGATCAATAAACTACAGTTGGTCCAAAATGCAGCAGCTAGAGTCCTTACTAGAACCAGGAAGTATGACCATATTAGCCCAGTTCTGTCAACACTGCACTGGCTCCCTATCAAACATCGGATAGATTTTAAAATCTTGTTAAAATCGGATAGATTTTAAAATCTTGTTACTTACGATGTACTCGTTACATCGTAAGAAGAATGGCATCTACGCTAATATTTGTCTGTTTCTTTATTAGTCTGTTTCTCAGTCCGTGTCCGGATCAGATGGCGCCGGGAGATGATGTCTGCGACCCTGACCGTCGGCGGAGGCCGGACACCTGGATGAGCCCCGGGGACATATCCCCAGTGAAGACCTCGACTTAAATACAATAAAACTTAAAATTAAACAAAATAACTATAATATAATAAAATACCTAACTACATAATACTATTATTGTTAGAAATTGCAACAATATAAAAATAGAAATATAATACATTTATACATTTAAAATTTAATTAAAACAATAAGTAAAAAAAATAAATAATAATATCCTGGCCAGAGGAGAACTGGCCCCTCGACTGAGCCTGGTTTCTCCCAAGGTTTTTTTTTCTCCATTCTGTCACAGAGGGAGTTTTCGTTCCTTGCCGCTGTCGCCTCTGGCTTGCTCAGTTGGGGACACTTAATTTCTAACGATTATCGTCAATTTGATTTCATAGATACTATTTAAACTAAACTGAGCTAGACAATGACATCTCTGAATTCAATAATGAAATGCCTTTAACTGAAAATTGAGTGTTTAGTCTTATTATTATACGTTACTGACACTCTATCCTCCAATTTGATACTGTTAAGTGCTTTGACACAATCTGTATTGTTAAAAGCGCTATATAAATAAAGGTGACTTGACTTGACTTGATAGCATGACTAGCAAGTGACTAGCATGTTTGCAAGCATGATTAGCAAGTGACTAGCACGTTGTTAGCATAACTAGGAAGTGACTAGCACATTGCTAGCATGACTAACAAGTGACTAGCATGTTTGCTACCATGACTAGCAAGTGACTAGCACGATGTTAGCATGATTAGCAAGTGACTAGCACATTGCTAGCATGACTAGGAAGTGACTAGCATGTTGTTAGCATGACTAGCATGTTTTTATCATGACTAGCAAGTGACTAGCATGTTGCTAGCATGATTCTAACAAGATTAGCAAGTTACTAGCGTGTCACTAGCATATTTCAAGCATGATTAGCATGTCATTAACCTGTTGTTAGGATGATTAGCATGTCGCTAGAATGTTTCTAGCATGATTAGCATGTCTCTAGCATGACTCTTGCATGATTAACAAAGTTACTAGAATGTCGCTAGCATGTTTCTAGCATGATTACCAAGTTACTAGCATGTTGTTAGCATAATTAGCAAGTTACTAGCATCTTGCTAACATAATTCTAGCATGACTAGCAAGTTGCTAGCATGTTGTTAGCAAGGAACTAGCATGTTACTAGCATGATTAGCAAGTGACTAGCATTTTGTTAGCATGACTAGCAAGTGACTAGCATGTTGCTAGCATGACTAG
Source organism: Spinibarbus caldwelli (assembly GCA_039654775.1). Classification (NCBI taxonomy): domain Eukaryota; kingdom Metazoa; phylum Chordata; class Actinopteri; order Cypriniformes; family Cyprinidae; genus Spinibarbus; species Spinibarbus caldwelli. Next base: position 19,884,970 of record CM077262.1, on the reverse strand, counting down.
CAAGTTGCTAGTATGTAGTAGGCATGTTTCTAGCAATTTGCTAGCATGACTAGCAAGTGACTAGCATGTTGTTAGCATGATCAGCATGTTTTTTATCATGACTAGCAAGTGACTAGCATGTTTTTAGCATAATTAGCAAGTGACTAGCATGTTGCTAGCATGATTCTAACATGATTAGCAAGTTATTAGCATGTCACTAGCATGTTTCCAGCATAATTAGTATGTCGCTAGCATGTTTTTAGCATTATTAACATGTTATTAGCATGTTTCTAGCATGATTAGCATGTTACTAGCATGTTGCTAGCATGATTTAGATTAGAAATATTAAATAAAGTGGAAGCTTAAATGAGTTTAAATGGATTAGAAATAGTACATAGAAGTGAAGCTTAATTGAGTCCAATAGGCTTCAGTGTGTTTACATTTGAAAGTTTCACAGTTGGTGTTTGATGAGTCTTGGCTCATCTGAACATTCCGTCAATGTAAGTCTATGGGATTTTTCCCAGTTTTTATTGCAATTTTTACAAAAACCGTAAGCCGGATCAGTTAGAAAAGATATAGCAACCTGAGTCAGACCAGTCTGAAGGTCTGGGCCGAGTTTGGTGGTTGTAGCTTTAAAGGTCTAGGAGGAGATACATTTTAAAATTTGGTCTCAGAAGAAGAAGAAGAAGAAGAAGAAGAAGAAGAAGTTTATATAGGATTTCAGTAAGTTGGCTTACTGAACTAGATAGTAAAGTTCGTAGACCAACTTTGAGTTGGATTGAAAAAGCCTAGCCAGAAAGATGAAGTAGTTTTCAAAGCTTAAAGTTTGAAGGTTTTCAGTTTTAACTATTTTGAAGTTGAAAGTAGTTTTAAAGTTTGAAGTTTTAAATTTTTGAAAACCATACAATTTACCAGAAAAACAGATAGTCACAGACAGACAGACAGACAGATAAACAGAATTTTGCGGTTTCTAGCAAGTGACTAGCATGTGACTAGCATGACTAGCAAGTGACTAGCATGTTGTTAGCATTACTAGCAAATGACTAGCATGTTGCTAGCATGAATAGCCAGTGACTAGCATGTTGTTAGCTTGATTAGCAAGTTGGTAGAATATTGTCAGCATGATTAGCAAGTTGCAAGTATGTTGTTAGCATATTTCAGGCATTTTGCTAGCATGACTACCAAGTGACTAGCATGTTGTTAGCATGACTAGCAAGTGACTAGCATGTTGCTAGCATGACTAGCATGTTGTTATCATGATTAGCAAGTTGCTAGCATGTCGTTAGCAAGTTAGTAACATGTAACAAGCATGATTAGCAAGTTGTTAACATGTCGTTAGCAAGTTACTAGCATGTTACTAGCATGATTAGCAAGTGACTAGCATGTTGCTAGCATGACTAGCAAGTTTCTAGCATGTTGTCAGCATGATAAGCAAGTTGGTAGCATGTTGTCAGCATGATTAGCAAGTTGCTAGTATGTTGTTAGCATGTTTCTAACAATTTGTTAGCATGACTAGGAAGAGACTAGCATGTTGTTAGCATAACTAGCATGTTTTTATCATGACTAGCAAGTGACTAGCATGTTGCTAACATGATTCTAACAAGATTACAAAGTTACTAGCATGTCACTAGCATATTTCAAGCATGATTAGCATGTCATTAACATGTTGTTAGCATGATTAGCATGTTGCTAGAATGTTTCTAGCATGATTAGCATGTCTCTAGCATGATTCTTGCATGATTAACAAAGTTACTAGAATGTCGCTAGCATGATTCTAGCATGATTAGCAAGTTACTAGCATGTTGTAAGCATAATTAGCAAGTTACTAGCATGTTGCTAACATAATTCTAGCATGACTAGCAAGTTGCTAGCATGTTGTTAGCAAGGTACTAGCATGTTACTAGCATGATTAGCAAGTGACTAGCATGTAGCTAGCATGACTAGCAAGTGACTAGCATGTTGCTAGCATGACTAGCAAGTGACTAGCACGTTTGCTAGCATTACTAGCAAGTGACGAGCATGTTTTTAGCATGATTATCAAGTGACTAGCATGTTGTTAGCATGATTAGCAAGTTGCTAGTATGTAGTTAGCATGTTTCTAGCAATTTGCTAGCATGACTAGCATGTTGTTACCATGATTAGCATGTTTTTAGAAAGACTAGCAAGTGACTAGCATGTTTTTAGCATGATTAGGAAGTGACTAGCATGTTGTTAGCATGATTAGCAAGTTGCTAGTATGTAGTTAGCATGTTTCTAGCAATTTGCTAGCGTGACTAGCATGTTGTTAGCATGATTAGCATGTTTTTAGCATGACTAGCAAGTGACTAGCATGTTTTTAGCATGATTAGGAAGTGACTAGCATGTTGCTAGCATGATTCTAACATGATTAGCAAGTTACTAGCATGTCACTAGCATGTTTCCAGCATGATTAGCATGTTACTAGCATGTTGCTAGCATGATTTAGATTAGAAATATTAAATTGAGTGGAAGCTTAAATGAGTTTAAATGGATTAGAAATAGTACATATAAGTGAAGCTTAATTGAGTCCAATAGGCTTCAGTGTGTTTACATTTGAAAGTTTCACAGTTGGTGTTTGATGAATCTTGGCTCATCTGAACATTCCGTCAATGTAAGTCTATGGGATTTTTCCCAGTTTTTATTGCAATTTTTATGAAAACCGTAAGCCGGATCAGTTAGAAAAGATATAGCAACCTGAGTCAGACCAGTCTGAAGGTCGGGGCCGAGTTTGGTGGTTGTAGCTTTAAAGGTCTAGGAGGAGATACATTTTAAAATTTGGTCTCAGAAAAAAAAGAAGAAGAAGAAGTTTATATAGGATTTCAGTAAGTTGGCTTACTGAACTAGATAGTAAAGTTCGTAGACCAACTTTAAGTTGGCTTGAAAAAGCCTAGCCAGAAAGTTTGAAATAGTTTTAAAAGCTAGTCTGAAGTTTTTCAGTTTTAACTAGTTTGAATCATGCTAGCAACATGCAAGTCACTTGCTAGTCATGCTAAAAAACATGCTAGTCATGCTAACAACATGCTAGTCACTTGTTAGTCATGCTAGCAAATTGCTGGAAACATGCTAAGAACATACTAGCAACTTCATAATCATGCTAACAACATGGTAGTAACTTGTTAATCTTGCTAGTGATGTGCTAATAACTTGCTAATGAGATGCTAGCAACTAGCTAATCATGTTAATGACATGCTAGCAACATGCTAGATACTTGCTAATCATGCTATCAACATGTTAGTCACTTGCTTTTCATGCTAGTAGCATGCTAGTCACTTGCTAATCATGCTAGTAACATGCTAGTCACTTGCTAGTCATGGTAGCAAACATGCTAGTCACTTGCTAATCATGCTAGCAACATGCTAGTCACTTGCTAGTCATGCTAACAACATGCTAGTCACTTGCTAATCATGCTAGTACCATGCTAGTCACTTCCTAGTCATGCTAGCAAACAATAGTCACTTGCTAGTCATGCTAACAACATGCTAGTCATTTGCTAGTCATGCTAACAACATGCTAGTCACTTGTTAATCATGCTAGTAACATGCTAGTCACTTGCTATTCATGCTAGCAAACATGCTAGTCACTTATTAGTCATGCTAGCAACATGCTAGTCACTTGCTAGTTATACTAACAACATGCTAGTCACTTGCTAATCATGCTAGTAACATGCTAGTCTCTTGCTAGTCATGCTAGTAAACATGCTAGTCATTTGCTAATCATGCTAGCAACATGCTAGTAACTTGCTAGTCATGCTAACAACATGCTAGTCACTTGCTAATCATGCTAGTAACATGCTAGTCACTTGCTTGTCATGCTAGCAAACATGCTAGTCACTTGCTAGTCATGCTAACAACATGCTAGTCATTTGCTAGTCATGCTAACAACATGCTAGTCACTTGCTAATCATGCTAGTAACATGCTAGTCACATGCTAGTCATGCTAGCAAACATGCTACTCACTTGCTAGTCATGCTAGCAACATGCTAGTCACTTGCTAGTTAAACTAACAACATGCTAGTCACTTGCTAATCATGCTAGTAACATGCTAGTCACTTGCTAGTCATGCTAGCAAACATGCTACTCACTTGCTAATCATGCTAGTAACATGTTAGTAACTTGCTAATGACATGCTAACAACTTGCTAATCATGCTTGTTACATGTTGGTAACTTTC
>CM077262.1:19810804-19873304 GCA_039654775.1 Spinibarbus caldwelli | reverse complement strand
TAATCTTATTATTATACATTACTGACACTCTATCCTCCAATTTGATACTGTTAAGTGCTTTGACACAATCTGTATTGTTAAAAGCGCTATATAAATAAAGGTGACTTGACTTGACTTGACTTGACGACTTCTTCTTCTGAGACCAAATTTTAAAATGTATCTCCTCCTAGACCTTTAAAGCTACAACCACCAAACTCGGCCAAGACCTTTAGACTGGTCTTACTCAGGTTGCTATATCTTTTCTAACTGATCCGGCTTAAGATTTTTGTAAAAATGACGATTAAAACTGAGAAAAATCCCATAGACTTACATTGACGGAATGTTCAGATGGGCCAAGACTCAACAAACACCAACTGTCAAACTTTCAAATGTAAACACACTGAAGCCAATTGGACTCAAATAAGCTTCGCTTCCATATACTATTTCTTATCAATTTAAAATAATTTAAGCTTCCACTCTATATAATATTTCTAATCTGTGTCTGTGTCAGACTGTGTCTGTTCCCCGTACTAGAAAATACAGAAAACGTCCAAACCAAAGTAATAGTAACAATTTAATTGATGTTCAACAAATAAAAAATGTTTACAATACCGAGAAACAACTGATAAAACTTGGCTTACTGAATATCAGGTCCCTTTCTACAAAAGCACTATTTGTAAATGATATGATCACTGACCATAAGCTAGATGTGCTTTGTTTGACAGAAACATGGCTAAAACCAGATGAATACATTACTTTAAACGAGTCTACCCCCCCAAGATTACTGCTATAAAAATGAGCCACGTCCAAAAGGTAAAGGGGGAGGTGTTGCTACAATTTATAGCAATATTCTCAGTATTTCTCAGAGGGCAGGCTTTAAGTATAACTCGTTTGAAGTTATGGTTCTGCGTATAACATTATCTAGAGAAACACGTGTTAGTGATAAATCCCCTGTGATGTTTGTATTGGCTACTGTGTACAGGCCACCAGGGCACCACACAGACTTTATTAAAGAATTTTCTGATTTTCTATCTGAGTTAGTACTGGCTGCAGATAAAGTCTTAATTGTTGGTGATTTTAATATCCATGTCGATAATGAAAAAGATGCATTAGGATCAGCATTCATAGACATTCTGAACTCTATTGGGGTTAGACAACATGTTTCAGGACCTACTCATTGTCAAAATCATACTCTAGATTTAATACTGTCACATGGAATTGATGTTAGTGGTGTTGAAATTCTGCAGCAAAGCGATGATATCTCAGATCATTATCTAGTCTTGTGTAAACTCCATATAGCTAAAACTGTAAATTCTACTCCTTGTTACAAGTATGGTAGAATCATCACTTCTACCACAAAAGACTGCTTTGTAAGTAATCTTCCTGATTTATCTCAATTCCTCAGCATATCCAACAGCGCAGAAAAACTTGATGATGTAACAGAAACTATGGACTCTCTCTTTTCTAGCACTTTAGATACAGTTGCTCCTTTACGCTTAAGGAAGATCAAAGAAAACAGTTTGACTCCGTGGTATAATGAGCACACTCGCACCCTAAAGAGAGCAGCCCGGAAAATGGAGCGCAGCTGGAGGAAAACAAAACTAGAGGTATTTCGTATAGCTTGGCGGGAAAGTACCCTATCCTACAGAAAAGCATTAAAAACGGCTAGATCTGATTACTTTTCGTCTCTTCTAGAAGAAAACAAACATAACCCCCAGTATTTATTCAATACAGTCACTAATTTAACGAAAAATAAAGCATCAACAAGTGTTGGCATTTCCCAAGAGCACAGCTGTAATGACTTTATGAACTACTTTACTTCCAAGATCGATACTATTAGAGATAAAATTGTAACCATGCAGCCGTCAGCTACAGTATCGCATCAGATAGTACACTATAGATTCCCTGAGGAACAATTCCACTCATTCTCTATTATAGGAGAGGAAGAATTGTATAAACTTGTTAAATCATCTAAACCAACAACATGTATGTTAGACCCTATTCCATCTAAACTACTAAAAGAGTTGCTTCCAGAAGTCATAGATCCTCTTTTGGCTATTATTAATTCATCATTGTCATTAGGATATGTCCCCAAAACCTTCAAATTGGCTGTTATTAAGCCTCTCATTAAAAAAACACAACTTGACCCCAGAGATCTAGTTAATTACAGACCGATCTCAAATCTCCCTTTTCTGTCAAAGATACTAGAAAAGGTAGTATCCTCACAATTATATTCCTTCTTAGAGAAAAATAGTATCTGTGAGGAATTCCAGTCAGGATTTAGACCGTATCATAGTACTGAGACTGCTCTCATTAGAGTTACAAATGACCTGCTTCTATCATCTGATCATGGTTGTATCTCTTTATTAGTTCTACTGGATCTTAGCGCTGCGTTCGACACTATCGACCACAACATTCTTTTGAATAGACTAGAAAACTTAGTTGGCATTAGTGGAAGTGCCTTAGCATGGTTCAAATTGTACTTATCTGACCGCCATCAGTTCGTAGCAGTAAATGAAGAGGTATCATATTGATCACAAGTGCAGTATGGAGTACCTCAAGGCTCAGTACTAGGGCCGTTACTTTTCACGCTTTACACGTTACCCTTGGGAGATATTATCAGGAGACATGGTGTTAGCTTTCACTGTTATGCTGATGATACTCAGCTCTATATTTCTTCACGGCCCGGTGAAACACACCAAATTGAGAAACTAACGGAATGTATAGTCGATATAAAAAACTGGATGACGAGTAACTTCTTACTGCTAAATTCTGAAAAAACAGAGGTGTTAATTATCGGACCTAAAAACCCCACATGTAATAACCTAGAACACTATCTAACACTTGACGGCTGCTCTGTCAATTCTTCTTCATCAGTTAGGAACCTAGGTGTGCTGTTTGATAGCAATCTTTCATTTGAAAGCCATGTTTCTAGTATCTGTAAAACTGCGTTTTTCCATCTCAAAAACATATCTAAATTGCGACCTATGCCCTCAACGTCAAATGCAGAAATGCTAATTCATGCGTTTATGACCTCAAGGTTAGACTATTGTAATGCTTTACTGGGTGGTTGTTCTGCACGCTTGATCAATAAACTACAGTTGGTCCAAAATTCAGCAGCTAGAGTCCTTACTAGGACCAGGAAGTATGACCATATTAGCCCGGTTCTGTCAACACTGCACTGGCTCCCTATCAAACATCGGATAGATTTTAAAATCTTGTTAATTACTTATAAAGCCCTGAATGGCTTAGCTCCTCAGTACTTGAGCGAGCTCTTATCACATTATAGTCCTCCACGTCCGCTGCGTTCTCAAAACTCTGGCCATTTGATAATACCTAGAATATCAAAATCGACTGCGGGCGGCAGATCCTTTTCCTATTTAGCGCCCAAACTCTGGAACAATCTACCTAACACTGTTCGGGAGGCAGACACACTCTGTCAGTTTAAATCTAGATTAAAGACATATTTCTTTAACCTGGTTTACACATAACACACTAATACACTTCTATTATTCAAATCCATTAAAGGATTGTTAGGCTGCATTAATTAGATCAACCGGAACCGGGAACACTCCTCATAACACACGATGTACTCGTTACATCGTAAGAAGAATGGCATCTACGCTAATATTTGTCTGTTTCTTTATTATTCTGTTTCTCAGTCCGTGTCCAGATCAGATGGCGCCGGGAGATGATGTCTGCGACCCTGACCGTCGGCGGAGGCCAGACACCTGGATGAGCCCCGGGGACATATCCCCAGTGAAGACCTCGACTTAAATACAATAAAACTTCAAATTAAACAAAATAACTATAATATAATAAAATACCTAACTACATAATACTATTATTGTTAGAAATTGCAACAATATAAAAATAGAAATATAATACATTTATACATTTAAAATGTAATTAATACAATAAGTAAAAAAATAAATAATAATATCCTGGCCAGAGGAGAACTGGCCCCCCGACTGAGTCTGGTTTCTTCCAAGGTTTTTTTCTCCATTCTGTCACAGAGGGAGTTTTGGTTCCTTGCCGCTGTCGCCTCTGGCTTGCTCAGTTGGGGACACTTAATTTCTAACGATTATCGTCAATTTGATTTCATATATACTATTTAAACTAAACTGAGCTAGACAATGACATCTCTGAATTCAATAATGAAATGCCTTTAACTGAAAATTGAGTGTTTAATCTTATTATTATACATTACTGACACTCTATCCTCCAATTTGATACTGTTAAGTGCTTTAACACAATCTGTGTTGTTAAAAGCGCTATATAAATAAAGGTGACTTGACTTAATCTAAATCATGCTAGCAACATGCTAGTAACATGCTAATCATGCTAGAAACATGCTAGAATCATGCAAGAAATATGTTAATAACATGGTAATAATGCTAAAAACATGCTAGTGACATGCTAATCATGCTAGAATCAAGCTAGCGACATGCTAATCATGCTGGAAACATTCTAGAGACATGCTAATCATGCTAACAACATGTTAACGAAATGCTAATCATGCTGGAAACATGCTAGGTACATGCTAGTAACTTGCTAATCATGTAAGAATCATGCTAGCAACATGCTAGTCATTTGCTAATCATGCTTCTTACATGCTAGTAACTTGCTAACGACATGCTTACAACTTGCTAATCATGCTAACGACATGTTAGTCACTTGGTAGTCATGCTAGCAACATGCTATTCACTTGCTAATCATACTAGTATCATGTTAGCAACATGCTATTCACTTGCTAATCATGCTAGCAACATGCTAGTAACTTGCTAATCATACTAGAATCATGTTAGCAACATGCTATTCACTTGTGAATCATACTAGTATCATGTTAGTAACATGCCATTCACTTGCTAATCATGTTAGCAACATGCTAGTAACTTGCTAATCATACTAGAATCATGTTATCAACATACTAGTAGCTTGCTAATCATGCTAACAACATGCTAATAACTTGCTAATCATGCTAACAACATGCTAGTCACTTGCTATTCATGCTAGCAACATGCTAGTCATTTGCTAGTGATGCTAGCAACATGCTAGTCACTTGCTAATCATGCTAGCAACATGCTAGTAACTTGCTAATCATACTAGAATCATGTTATCAACATACTAGTAGCTTGCTAATAATGCTAACAACATGCTACTAACTTGCTAATCATTCTAGAAACATGCTAATAACATGCTAGTAACATGCTAATCATGCTAACGACATGCTAGTCATTTGCTAATCATGCTGGATACATGCTAGTAACTTGCTAAAGACATGCTTGCAATGTGATAATCATGCTAATGACATGCTAGCAACGTGTATGTCACTTGCTAGTCATGCTAGCAAACATGCTAGTCACTTGCTAGTCATGCTAGTATCATGCAAGTAACTTGCTAATCATGCTAACGACATGGAAGTAATTTGATAACATGTTAGCAACTTGCTAATCATGCTAACGACATGCTAGCAACATGCTAGTCACTTGCTAATCATGCTAACAACATGCTAGTCATACTAGCAACATGCTAGTCACTTGCTAATCATGCTGTCAATGTACTAGCAACTTGCTAATCATGCTAACAACATGTCAGTCACTTGCTAGTCATGCTAGCAACATGCTAGTCATTTGCTAGTGATGCTAGCAACATGCTAGTCACTTGTTAATCATGCTAACAACATGCTAGTAACTTGCTAGCAACCGCATAAATCTGTATATCTGTGTGTCTGTCTGTGACTATCTATTTTTCTGGTAAATTGTATGGTTTTCAAAATTTAAAACTTCAAACTTTAAAACTACTTTAAACTTCAAACTAGTTAAAACTGAAAACCTTCAAACTTTAAGCTTTTAAAACTAATTCAAACTTTCTGGCTAAGCTTTTTCAAGCCAACTTAAAGTTTGTCTACGAACTTTACAATCCAGTTAAGTTGGCTTGAAAAAGCCAACTTACTGAAATCCTGTCTAAACAACTTCTTCTTCTTCTTCTTCTTCTTCTTCTTCTGAGACCAAATTTTAAAATGTATCTCCTCCTAGACCTTTAAAGCTACAACCACCCCATCTCGGCCCAGACCTTCAAATTGGTCTGACTCGGGTTGCTATATCTTTTCTAACTGATCCGGCTTACGGTTTTCGTAAAAAATACGATAAAAACTGGGAAAAATCCCATAGACTTACATTGACGGAATGTTCAGATGAGCCAAGACTCATCAAACACCAACTGTCAAACTTTCAAATGTAAACACACTGAAGCCTATTGGACTCAGTTAAGCTTCACTTCTACGTACTATTTCTAATCAATTTAAACTCATTTAAGCTTCCACTCTATTTAATATTTCTAATCTAAATCATGCTAGCAACATGCTAGTAACATGCTAATCATGCTAGAAACATGCTAATAACATGTTAATAATGCTAAAAACATGCTAGCGACATGCTAATCAAGCTGGAAACATGCCAGCGACATGCTAGTAACTTTGCTAATCATGCTAGAATAATGCTAGCGACATGCTAATCATGTTGGAAACATTCTAGCGACATGCTAATCATGCTAACAGCATGTTAATGACATGTTAATCATGCAGGAAACATGCTAGTGGCATGCTGCTAGTCACTTCTTAATCATGCTAAAAACATGCTAGTCACTTGCTAGTCATGCTAAAATCAAGTTAGTAATGCTAACAACATGCTAGTCACTTGCTAGTCATGCTAGCAAATTGCTAGAAACATGCTAACAACATACTAGCAACTTGTTAATCATGCTAACAACATGTTAGTCACTTGCTAATCATGCAAGTGACATGCTAGTAACTTGCTAATGACATGCTAGCAAATAGCTAATCATGATAATGACATGCTAGCAACATGCTAGATACTTGCTAATCATGCTAACTACATGCTAGTCACTTGCTAGTAATGCTAGCAAACATGCTAGTCACTGGCTAGTCATACTAGTAACATGCTAGTCATGCTGACAACATGCTAGTCACTTGCTAATCATGCTAGTAACATGTTAGTCATGCTAGCAAACATGCTAGTCACTTGCTAGTCATGCTAGAAACATCCTAGTCACTTGCTACTCATGCTAGCAACATGCTAGTCATGCTGACGACATGCTAGTCACTTGCTAATCATGCTAGTAACATGCTAGTCACTTGCTAGTCATGCTAGCAAACATGCTAGTCACTTGCTAGTCATGCTAGCAACATGTTATTAACTTGCTATTCATGCTAACAACATACTAGTCACTTGCTAATCATCATTGTTACATGCTAGTAACTTGCTAACGACATGCTTGAAACTTGGTAATCATGCTAAAGACATGCTAGCAACATGTTAGTCCCTTGCTAATCATGCTAACAACATCCTAGTAATTTGCTAATCATGCTAGAAACATGCTAGCAACATGCTAGTAACTTTGCTAATCACGCTAGAATCATGCTAGTTACATGCTAATCGTGCTGGAAACATTCTAGCGACATGCTAATCATGCTAACAACATGTTAACGTCATGATAATCATGCTGGAAACATGCTAGTGACATGCTAGTAACTTGCTAATCATGTTAGAATAATGCTAGCAACATGCTAGTCACTTGCTAGTCATGCTAAAAACATGCTAGTCATGCTAACAACACGCTAGTCACTTGCTAGTCATGCTAAAAAATTACTAGAAACATGCTAACAACATACTAGCAACTTCCTAATCATGCTAACAACATGCTAGTCACTTGCTAATCATACTAGTGACATGCTAATAACTTGCTAATGACATGCTAGCAAGTAAATAATCATGTTAATGACATGTTAGCAAACATGCTAGTCACTTGCTAGTCATGCTAACAACATGCTAGTCACTTGTTAACCATGCTAGTAACATGCTAGTCACTTTCTAGTCATGTTAGCAAACATGCTAGTCACTTGCTAGTCATGCTAGCAACATGCTAGTCATTTGCTAGTCATGCTAAAAACATGCTAGTCACTTGCTAAACATGCTAGTAACATGCTAGTCACTTGCTAGTCATGCTAGCAAACATGCTAGTCACCTGCTAGTCATGCTAACAACATGCTAGTCACTTGCTAGTCATGCTAGCAACATGCTATTCACTTGCTAGTCATGCTAACAACATGCTAGTCACTTGCTAATCATGCTTGTTACATGCCAGTAACTCGCTAACGACATGATTGCAACTTGCTAATCATGCTAAAGACATGGTAGCAACATGTTAGTCCCTTGCTAATCATGCTAACAACATTCTAGTCGCTTGCTAGTCATGCTAGCAAACATGCTAGTCACTTGCTAGTCATGCTAGCAACATGCAAGTCACTTGCTAATCATGCTAGTAACATGCTAGTAACTTGCTAACGACATGCTAACAACTTCCTAATCATGCTTGTTACATGTTAGTAACTTGCTAACGACATGCTATCAACTTGCTAATCATGCTAACAACATGCTAATCACTTGCTAGTCATGCTAACAACATGCTAGTCACTTGCTAGTCATGCTAGCAAAATGCTAGAAACATGCTAACAGCATACTAGCAACTTGCTGATCATGCTGACAACATGCTACCAACTTGCTAATCATGCTAACAACATGCTTGTCACTTGCTAGTCATGCTAACAACATGCTAGTCAATTGCTAGTAATGCTAACAACATGCTAGTCACTTGCTAGTCATTCTAGCAACATGCTAGTCACTTGCTAGAAACCGCAAAAATCTGTTTATCTGTCTGTCTGTCTGTGACTGTCTGTTTTTCTGGTAAATTGTATGGTTTTCAAAAATTTTAAACTTAAAACTTTGAAACTAAACTTCAAAATAGTTAAAACTGAAAACCTTCAAACTTTAAGCTTTGAAAACTACTTCAAACTTTCTGGCTAGGCTTTTTCAAGCCGACTTAAAGTTTGTCTACGAACTTTACTATATAGTTATTATTATTATTCTTCTTCTCAGATTAAAATGATCAACTCTTACTCCTCCTAGAGCTTTAACTCTACAGACTCCAAACTCTAGTTTAGACTCCAACTAGTTGCTATATCTTTTCTAACTGATCAGACCTACGGTTTTCTTAAAAATGAAGATTAAAAATCATAAAAATCCCATAGACATACATTGACGGAATGTTCAGATGAGCCAAGACTATTCAAACTCCAACTGTAAAAAAATTCAAATCTAAACACTCTGAAGCCCATTAGACTCAGTTAAGCTTCCCTTCTATGTACTATTTCTAACCCATTCAAACGCATTCAAACTCATCTAGCTAATATTTCTTATCTATCTATCTATCTATCTATCTATCTATCTATCTATCTATCTATCTATCTATCCATTTATTTATCTATCTATCAATAATCTGACTCTATCTATCTACATATCTATCTATCATCTAACTCTGTCTGTCTATCTATCTATCTGTCTATCTATTATCTGACTATCTATCTATCTATCTATTATCTGACTATTTCTATCTATCTATCTATCTATCTATCTATCTATCTATCTATCTATCTATCTATTATCTGACTATTTCTATCTACCTATCTATCTATCTATCATTAATCTAACTCTATCTATCTATCTATCTATCTATCTATCTATCTATCTATCTATCTATCTATCTATCTATCTATTTCTAACTTCATAACAACAGTCTAGCAACTGTCCAAGTCAACCTAGCAATCACCCCGAGTTAACCTAGTAACCGCATAGAAACACCTTAGCAACACCCTAGCAACCACGCAGGATACCCTAGCAACCGCATAGCAACACCCTAGCAACTACCCTGGGTACCTAAGCAACCGCATAGCAACACTATAGCAACCACCCCGGGTACCTTAGCAACACCCTAGCAACCACCCTAAGTACCATAGCAACCACATAGCAACACCCTAGCAACCATCCCAGATACCTTAGCAAACGCATAGCAACACCCTAGCAACCAGCCCAAGTGCCCTAGCAACTGCATAGCAACACCTTAGCAACAACCATGAGTACCCTAACAACCGCATAGCAACACCCTAGCAACCAGCCCAAGTACCCTAGCAACTGCATAGCAACACCTTAGCAACCACAGAAGGTATCTTAGCAACCTCATAGCAACACGCTAGCAACCACCTCTAGTACCCTAGCACCTGCATAGCAACACCCTTGCAACCACCCCAGATATCTTAGCAACCGCATAGCAACACCCTAGCAACCAACTCAAATACCCTAGAAACCACATAGCAACACCCTAGCAACTTCCCGGGTACCTTAGCAACCGCATAGCAACACCTTAGCAGCCACCCCAGGTACCCTAGCAACACCCTAGCAACAACTTTGAGTACCCTATCAACCGCATAGTAACACCTTAGCAACCACCCCATGTACCCTAGCAAAATCCTAGCAACCACCCAGAGTAACTTAGCAACCACATAGCAAAACCCTAGCAACCACCCCTGGGTACCTTAGCAACTGCATAGTTACACCCTAACAATCACCCCAAGTACCCTAGCAAATGCAGAGAAACACCCTGGCAACCACCCAGTGTACCCTAGCAACTGCATAGCAACACCCTAACAACCGTCCTGGGCACACTAGCAACCACTCCAACTACTCTAGCAACTACATAGCAACACCATAACAACCATCCAGAGCACCTTAGCTACCACATAGCAACACCCTAGCAACCACCTAGAATACCCTAGAAACCACTCTGCGGTTATTAGCATCTATCTATCTATCTATCTATAATCTGACTCTATCTATCTATCTATCTATCTATCTGTCTGTCTGTCTGTCTGTTTGTCTGTCTGTCTGTCTGTCTGTCTGTCTGTCTATCTATCTATCTATCTCAGACAGACTGTTTTGCCTTCAAAACATTCAAACTTTAAGCTTTTAAAACTACTTTAAACTTCAGTCTGTTTCATAGTGAAACTTAAAACTTTTTTAAACTTGCTAAACTTTTCAAACTTTTTCAAACTTTCTGGTCCGGCTTTCTCAAGCCAACTTAAAGTTTGTCTTGACAAACTTTTTTATCTAGTTATTAAGTTGGCTTGAGAAAGCCAACTTACTGAAATCCTATTTAAACAACTTCTTCTTCTTCTTATTATTATTATTAAATTGGCTTGAAAAAGCCAATTTACTGAAATCCTATATAAACCTATAAAGCTGGCTTGAAAAAGCCAACTTACTGAAATCCTATATAAACTTCTTCTTCTTCTTTTTCTTTTTCTTTTTCTTTTTCTTTTGAGACCAAATTTTAAAATGTATCTCGTCCTAGACCTTTAAAGCTACAACCACCAAACTCGGCCCAGACCATCAAACTAGTCTGACTCGGGTTGCTATATCTTTTCTAACTGCTCCGGCTTACAGTTTTCGCAAAAATTACGATTAAAATTGCGAAAAATCCCATAGACTTACATTGACGGAATGTTCAGATGAGCCAAGACTCATCAAACACCAACTGTCAAACTTTCAAATGTAAACACACTGAAGCCTATTGGACTCAATTAAGCTTCCCTTTTATGTACTATTTCTAATCTAAATCATGCTAGCAACACGCTAATCATGCTAGCAACATGCTAATCATGCTAGAAACATATTAATAACATGCTAATAATGCTAGAATCATGCTAGCGACATTCTAATCATGCTGGAAACATGCTAGCGACATGCTAATCATGCTAACAACATGCTAGCGACATGCTAATCATGCTGGAAACATGCTAGCGACATGCTAGTAACTTGCTAATCATGCTAGAATCATGCTAGCAACATGCTAGTAACTTTGCTAATCATGCTAACAACATGCTATTAACATGCTAGTCACTTGCTAATCATGCTAACAACATGCTAGTCACTTGCTAGTCATGCTAGCAAACATGCTAGTCACTTGCTAGACATAGTAGCAACATGCTAGTCTCTTGCTAGTCATGCTAACAACATGCTAGTCACTTTCTAATTATGCTAGTAGCATGCTATTATCTTGCTAAGGACATGCTAGCAACTTGCTAATCATGCTAACGACATGCTGACAACATGCTAGTCACTTGCTAATAATGCTAACAACATGCTAGTCATGCTAGCAACATGCTAGTCACTTGCTAGTCATGCTAACAACATGCTAGTCACTTGCTAGTCATGCTATCAACATGATAGTCATTTGCTAGTCATGCTAGTAAAATGCTAGAAACATGCTAACAACAGGCTAGCAACTTGCTAATTATGCTGACAACATGCTAGTCACTTGCTAGTCATGCTATCAACATGCTAGTCATTTGCTAGTCATGCTAGTAAAATGCTAGAAATATGCTAACAACAGGCTAGCAACTTGCTAATCATGCTGACAACATGCTAGTCATTTGCACGTAATGCTAGCAACATGCTAGTCACTTGCTAGTCATGCTAGCAACATGCTAGTCACTTGGTAGCAACCGCATAAATCTGTTTATCTGTCTGTCTGTGACTATCTGTTTTCCTGGTAAATTGTATGGTTTTCAAAAGTTTAAAACTTTCCTGTAGCTCAAATAGTAGAGCATGGCGCTAACAACGCCAAGATCATGGGTTCGATTCCCAGGGAAAGCAAGAGCTGATAAAATGTAAAAACTGTAACTTGAATGCAATGTAAGTCGCTTTGGATAAAAGCGTCTGCTAAATGCATAAATGTAAATGTAAAACTTCAAACTTTAAAACTACTTTAAACTTCAAACTAGTTAAAACTGAAAACCTTCAAACTTTCTGGCTATGCTTTTTCAAGCCAACTTAAAGTTTGTCTACAAACTTTACTATCTAGTTAAGTTGGCTTGAAAAAGCCAATTTACTGAAATCCTGTCTAAACTTCTTCTTCTTCTTCTTCTTCTTCTGAGACCAAATTTTAAAATGTATCTCCTCCTAGACCTTTAAAGCTACAACCACCAAACTCGGCCCAGACCTTCAGACTGGTCTGACTCGGGTTGCTATATCTTTTCTAACTGATCCGGCTTACGGTTTTCGTAAAAATTACGATAAAAACTGCGAAAAATCTCATAGGCTTACATTGATGGAATGTTCAGATGGGCCAAGACTCATCAAACACCAACTGTCAAACTTTCAAATGTAAACACACTGAAGCCTATTGGACTCAATTAAGCTTCACTTCTATGTACTATTTCTAATCGATTTCCACTAATTTAAGTTTACACTCTATTTAATATTTCTAATCTAAATCATGCTAGCAACATGCTAGTAAAATGCTAATCATGCTAGAAACATGCTAATAACATGTTAATAATGCTGGAAGCATGCTAGCAAACATGCTAGTCACTTGCTAGTCATGCTAGCAACATGCTAGTCACTTGCTAGTCATGCTAACAACATGTTAGTCACTTGCTAGTCATGCTAGCAAACATGCTAGTCACTTGCTAGTCATGCTAGCAAACATGCAAGTCACTTGCTAATCATGCTAGTAACATGCTAGTCACTTGCTAGTCATACTAGCAAACATGCTAGTCACTTGCTAATCATGCTAGTAACATGCTAGTCATTTGCTAGTCATACTAGCAAACATGCTAGTCACTTGCTAGTCATGCTAATGACTTTCTAGTCATGCTAGCAACATGCTAGTCACTTGCTAGTCATGCTAGCAAACATGCTAGTCATTGCTAGCCATGCTAGCAACATGTTAGTCACTTGCTAGTCATGCTAGGAAACATGCTAGTCACTTGCTAGCCATGCTAGCAAACATGCTAGTCACTTGCTAGTCATGCTAGCAAACATGCTAGTCACTTGCTAATCAGGCTAGTAACATGCTAGTCACTTGCTAGTCATGCTAACAACATGCTAGTCACTTGCTAGTCATGCTAGCAACATGCTAGTCACTTGCTAGTCATGCTAACAAACATGTTAGTCACTTGCTAATCATGCTAGTAACATGCTAGTCACTTGCTAGTCATGCTAGCAAACATGCTAGTCACTTGCTAGCCATGCTAGCAGCATGCTAGTCACTTGCTAGTCATGCTAGCAAACATGCTAGTCACTTGCTAATCATGCTAGTACCATGCTAGTCACTTCCTAGTCATGCTAGCAAAAATAATAGTCACTTGCTAGTCATGCTAACAACATGCTAGTCACTTGCTAGTCATACTAGCAAACATGCTAGTCACTTGCTAATCATGCTAGTAACATGCTAGTCACTTGCTAGTTATGCTAGCAAACATGCTAGTCACTTGCTAGTCATGCTAGCAACATGCTAGTCATGCTAGCAACACGCTAGTTACTTGCTAGTTATGCTAGCAAACATGCTAGTCACTTGTTATTCATGCTAGTAACATGCTAGTCACTTGCTAGTTATGCTAGCAAAAATGCTAGTCACTTGCTAGTCATGCTAGCAACATGCTAGTCATGCTAGCAACATGCTAGTTACTTGCTAGTTATGCTAGCAAACATGCTAGTCACTTGCTAATCATGCTAGTAACATGCTAGTCACTTGCTAGTCAAGCTAGCAAACATGCTAGCAACATGCTAGTCATGCTAGCAACATGCTAGTCACTTGCTAGCAACATGCTAGTCACTTGCTAGTCATGCTAACAAACATGCTAGTCACTTGCTTGCAATGCTAGCAACATGCTAGTCACTTGCTAGTCATGCTAACAACATGTTAGTCACTTGATAGTCATGCTAGCAAACATGCTAGTCACTTGCTAGTCATGCTAGCAAACATGCAAGTCACTTGCTAATCATGCTAGTAACATGCTAGTCACTTGCTAGTCATACTAGCAAACATGCTAATCACTTGCTAGTCATGCTAGCAAACATGCTAGTCACTTGCTAATCATGCTAGTAACATGCTAGTCATTTGCTAGTCATACTAGCAAACATGCTAGTCACTTGCTAGTCATGCTAATGACTTTCTAGTCATGCTAGCAACATGCTAGTCACTTGCTAGTCATGCTAGCAAACATGCTAGTCACTTGCTAGTCATGCTAGCAACATGCTAGTAACATGGTAGTCACTTGCTAGCCATGCTAGCAACATGTTAGTCACTTGCTAGTCATGCTAGGAAACATGCTAGTCACTTGCTAGTCATGCTAGCAAACATGCTAGTCACTTGCTAATCAGGCTAGTAACATGCTAGTCATTTGCTAGTCATGCTAACAACATGCTAGTCACTTGCTAGTCATGCTAGCAACATGCTAGTCACTTGCTAGTCATGCTAACAAACATGTTAGTCACTTGCTAATCATGCTAGTAACATGCTAGTCACTTGCTAGTCATGCTAGCAAACATGCTAGTCACTTGCTAGCCATGCTAGCAGCATGCTAGTCACTTGCTAGTCATGCTAGCAAACATGCTAGTCACTTGCTAATCATTCTAGTACCATGCTAGTCACTTCCTAGTCATGCTAGCAAACATAATAGTCACTTGCTAGTCATGCTAACAACATGCTAGTCACTTGCTAGTCATACTAGCAAAAATGCTAGTCACTTGCTAATCATGCTAGTAACATGCTAGTCACTTGCTAGTTATGCTAGCAAACATGCTAGTCACTTGCTAGTCATGCTAGCAACATGCTAGTCATGCTAGCAACACGCTGGTTACTTGCTAGTTATGCTAGCAAACATGCTAGTCACTTGTTAATCATGCTAGTAACATGCTAGTCACTTGCTAGTTATGCTAGCAAAAATGCTAGTCACTTGCTAGTCATGCTAGCAACATGCTAGTCATGCTAGCAACATGCTAGTTACTTGCTAGTTATGCTAGCAAACATGCTAGTCACTTGCTAATCATGCTAGTAACATGCTAGTCACTTGCTAGTCAAGCTAGCAAACATGCTAGCAACATGCTAGTCATGCTAGCAACATGCTAGTCATGCTAGCAACATGCTAGTCACTTGCTAGTCATGCTAGCAAACATGCTAGTCACTTGCTTGCAATGCTAGCAACATGCTAGTCACTTACTAGTCATGCTAACAACATGTTAGTCACTTGCTAGTCATGCTAGCAAACATGCTAGTCACTTGCTAGTCATGCTAATGACTTTCTAGTCATGCTAGCAACATGCTAGTCACTTGCTAGTCATGCTAGCAAACATGCTAGTCACTTGTTAGCCGTGCTAGCAACATGCTAGTAACATGCTAGTCACTTGCTAGCCATGCTAGTAACATGTTAGTCACTTGCTAGTCATGCTAGGAAACATGCTAGTCACTTGCTAGTCATGCTAGCAAACATGCTAGTCACTTGCTAATCAGGCTAGTAACATGCTAGTCACTTGCTAGTCATGCTAACAACATGCTAGTCACTTGCTAGTCATACTAGCAAACATGCTAGTCACTTGCTAATCATGCTAGTAACATGCTAGTAACTTGCTAGTTATGCTAGCAAACATGCTAGTCACTTGCTAGTCATGCTAGCAACATGCTAGTCATGCTAGCAACACGCTAGTTACTTGCTAGTTATGCTAGCAAACATGCTAGTCACTTGTTAATCATGCTAGTAACATGCTAGTCACTTGCTAGTTATGCTAGCAAAAATGCTAGTCACTTGCTAGTCATGCTAGCAACATGCTAGTCATGCTAGCAACATGCTAGTTACTTGCTAGTTATGCTAGCAAACATGCTAGTCACTTGCTAATCATGCTAGTAACATGCTAGTCACTTGCTAGTCAAGCTAGCAAACATGCTAGCAACATGCTAGTCATGCTAGCAACATGCTAGTCACTTGCTAGTCATGCTAGCAAACATGCTAGTCACTTGCTTGCAATGCTAGCAACATGCTAGTCACTTGCTAGTCATGCTAACAACATGTTAGTCACTTGTTATTCATGCTAGCAAACATGCTAGTCACTTGCTAGTCATGCTAGCAAACATGCAAGTCACTTGATAATCATGCTAGTAACATGCTAGTCATTTGCTAGTCATACTAGCAAACATGCTAGTCACTTGCTAGTCATGCTAATGACTTTCTAGTCATGCTAGCAACATGCTAGTCACTTGCTAGTCATGCTAGCAAACATGCTAGTCACTTGCTAGCCATGCTAGCAACATGCTAGTAACATGCTAGTCACTTGCTAGCCATGCTAGCAACATGTTAGTCACTTGCTAGTCATGCTAGGAAACATGCTAGTCACTTGCTAGCCATGCTAGCAAACATGCTAGTCACTTGCTAGTCATGCTAGCAAACATGCTAGTCACTTGCTAATCAGGCTAGTAACATGCTAGTCATTTGCTAGTCATGCTAACAACATGCTAGTCACTTGCTAGTCATGCTAGCAACATGCTAGTCACTTGCTAGTCATGCTAACAAACATGTTAGTCACTTGCTAATCATGCTAGTAACATGCTGGTCACTTGCTAGTCATGCTAGCAAACATGCTAGTCACTTGCTAGCCATGCTAGCAGCATGCTAGTCACTTGCTAGTCATGCTAGCAAACATGCTAGTCACTTGCTAATCATGCTAGTACCATGCTAGTCACTTCCTAGTCATGCTAGCAAACATAATAGTCACTTGCTAGTCATGCTAACAACATGCTAGTCACTTGCTAGTCATACTAGCAAACATGCTAGTCACTTGCTAATCATGCTAGTAACATGCTAGTCACTTGCTAGTTATGCTAACAAACATGCTAGTCACTTGCTAGTCATGCTAGCAACATGCTAGTTACTTGCTAGTTATGCTAGCAAACATGCTAGTCACTTGCTAATCATGCTAGTAACATGCTAGTCACTTGCTAGTCAAGCTAGCAAACATGCTAGCAACATGCTAGTCATGCTAGCAACATGCTAGTCATGCTAGCAACATGCTAGTCACTTGCTTGCAATGCTAGCAACATGCTAGTCACTTGCTAGTCATGCTAACAACATGTTAGTCACTTGTTAGTCATGCTAGCAAACATGCTAGTCACTTGCTAGTCATGCTAGCAAACATGCAAGTCACTTGCTAATCATGCTAGTAACATGCTAGTCACTTGCTAGTCATACTAGCAAACATGCTAGTCACTTGCTAGTCATGCTAGCAAACATGCTAGTCACTTGCTAATCATGCTAGTAACATGCTAGTCATTTGCTAGTCATACTAGCAAACATGCTAGTCACTTGCTAGTCATGCTAATGACTTTCTAGTCATGCTAGCAACATGCTAGTCACTTGCTAGTCATGCTAGCAAACATGCTAGTCACTTGCTAGCCATGCTAGCAACATGCTAGTAACATGCTAGTCACTTGCTAGCCATGCTAGCAACATGTTAGTCACTTGCTAGTCATGCTAGGAAACATGCTAGTCACTTGCTAGCCATGCTAGCAAACATGCTAGACACTTGCTAGTCATGCTAGCAAACATGCTAGTCACTTGCTAATCAGGCTAGTAACATGCTAGTCATTTGCTAGTCATGCTAACAACATGCTAGTCACTTGCTAGTCATGCTAGCAACATGCTAGTCACTTGCTAGTCATGCTAACAAACATGTTAGTCACTTGCTAATCATGCTAGTAACATGCTGGTCACTTGCTAGTCATGCTAGCAAACATGCTAGTCACTTGCTAGCCATGCTAGCAGCATGCTAGTCACTTGCTAGTCATGCTAGCAAACATGCTAGTCACTTGCTAATCATGCTAGTACCATGCTAGTCACTTCCTAGTCATGCTAGCAAACATAATAGTCACTTGCTAGTCATGCTAACAACATGCTAGTCACTTGCTAGTCATACTAGCAAACATGCTAGTCACTTGCTAATCATGCTAGTAACATGCTAGTCACTTGCTAGTTATGCTAGCAAACATGCTAGTCACTTTCTAGTCATGCTAGCAACATGCTAGTCATGCTAGCAACACGCTAGTTACTTGCTAGTTATGCTAACAAACATGCTAGTCACTTGTTAATCATGCTAGTAACATGCTAGTCACTTGCTAGTTATGCTAGCAAAAATGCTAGTCACTTGCTAGTCATGCTAGCAACATGCTAGTCATGCTGGCAACATGCTAGTTACTTGCTAGTTATGCTAGCAAACATGCTAGTCACTTGCTAATCATGCTAGTAACATGCTAGTCACTTGCTAGTCAAGCTAGCAAACATGCTAGCAACATGCTAGTCATGCTAGCAACATGCTAGTCATGCTAGCAACATGCTAGTCACTTGCTAGTCATGCTAGCAAACATGCTAGTCACTTGCTTGCAATGCTAGCAACATGCTAGTCACTTGCTAGTCATGCTAACAACATGCTAGTCACTTGCTAGTCATGCTAGCAAACATGCTAGTCACTTGCTAGTCATGCTAGCAACATGCTAGTCACTTGCTAGTCATGCTAGCAACATGCTAGTCACTTGCTAGTCATGCTAACAACATGGTAGTGTTGCTATGCAGTTGATAGTCACTTGCTAATCATGCTAGTAACATGCTAGTCACTTGATAATCATGCTAACAACATGCTAGTCACTTGCTAGTCATGCTAGCAACATGCTAATCCCTTGCTAGTCATGCTAGCAAACATGCTAGTCACTTGCTAGTCATGCTAGCAACATGCTAGTCACTTGATAATCATGCTAACAACATGCTAGTCACTTGCTAGTCATGCTAGCAACATGCTAATCCCTTGCTAGTCATGCTAGCAAACATGCTAGTCACTTGCTAGTCATGCTAGTAACATGCTAGTCACTTGCTAGTCATGCTAGCAAACATGCTAGTCATGCTAGCAACATGCTAGTCACTTGCTAATCATGCTAGCAAACATGCTTGTCACTTGTTAGTTATGCTAACAACATGCTAGTCATGCTAGCAAACATGCTAGTCACTTGCTAGTCATGTTAACAACATGCTTGTCACTTGCTAGTCATACTAGCAAACATGCTAGTCACTTGCTAGTCATGCTAACAACATGGTAGTCACTTGCTAGTCATGCTAGCAAACATGCTAGTCACTTCCTAGTCATGCTAGCAACATGCTAGTCACTTGCTAGTCATGCTAACAACATGCTAGTGTTGCTATGCAGTTGCTAGTCACTTGCTAATCATGCTAGTAACATGCTAGTCACTTGCTAGTCATGCTAGTAAACATGCTAGTCACTTGCTAGTCATGCTAGCAAGATGCTAGTCACTTGATAATCATGCTAACAACATGCTAGTCACTTGTTAGTCATGCTAGTAACATGCTAGTCACTTGCTAGTAATGCTAGCAAACATGCTAATCACTTGCTAGTTATGCTAACAACATGCTAGTCACTTGCTAGTCATGCTAGTAACATGCTAGTCACTTGCTAGTCATGCTAGCAAACATGCTAGTCACTTTCTAGTCATGCTAGCAACATGCTAGTCACTTGCTAGTCTTGCTAGCAAACATGCTAGTCACTTGCTAATCATGCTAGTAACATGCTAGTCACTTGCTAGTCATGCTAGCAACATGCTAGTCACTTGCTAATCATTCTAACAAAATGCTAGTCACTTGCTAGTCATGCTAGCAAACATGCTTGTCACTTGCTAGTTATGCTAGCAACATGTTAATCACTTGCTAGTTATGTTAACAACATGCTAGTCATGCTAGCAAGCATGCTAGTCACTTGCTAGTCATGCTAGCAACATGCTAGTCACTTGCTAGTCATGCTAGCAAACATGCTAGTCACTTGTTAGTCATGCTAGCAACATGCTAGTCACTTGCTAATCATGCTAGCAAACATGCTAGTATTTTGCTAGTCATGCTAGCAACATGCTAGTCACTTGCTAACCATGCTAGCAACAAGCTAGTCACTTGCTAATCATGCTAACAACATGCTAGTCATTGCTAGTCATGCTAGCAAACATGCTTGTCACTCGCTAGTCATGCTAGCAACATGCTAGTCACTTGCTAGTCATGCTAACAACATGTTAGTCGCTTGCTAGTAATGCTGACAACATGCTAGTCGCTTGCTAGTCATGCTATCAAACATGCTATTCACTTGCTAGTCATGCTAGCAACATGCTAGTCACTTGCTAGTCATGCTGACAACATGCTAGTCACTTGCTAATCATGCTAGTAACATGCTAGTAACTTGCTGACGACATGCTAACAACTTGCTAATCATGCTTGTTACATGTTAGTAACTTGCTAACGACATGCTAGAAACTTGCTAATCATGCTAACAACATGGTAGTCATGCTAGAAACATGCTATTCACTTGCACGTCATGCTAGCAAAATGCTAGGAATATGCTTACAACATACTAGCAACTTGCTAATCATGCTGACAATATGCTACCAACTTGCTAATTGTGCTAACTTGCTAGTCATGCTAGCAAATATGCTAGTCACTTGCTAGTCATGCTAACAACATGTTAGTCACTTGCTAATCATGCTAGTAACATGATAGTCACTTTCTAGTCATGCTAACAACATGCTAGTCACTTGCTAATCATGTTAACAACATGCTAGTCACTTGCTAGTCATGCTAGCAACATGCTAGTCATTTGCTAGAAACCGCAAAAAATCTGTTTATCTGTCTGTCTGTCTGTGACTGTTTTTCTGCAAAAAAAACTTCAAACTTCAAACTTTAAAACTACTTTAAACTTCAAAATAGTTAAAACTGAAAACCTTCAAACTTTAAGCTTTGAAAACTACTTCAAACTTTCTGGCTAGGCTTTTTCAAGCCAACTTAAAGTTTGTCTACGAACTTTACTATCTAGTTATTATTATTTTTCTTCTGAGAGTTATTTTTCCAAACCTATGTCCTCCTAGGGCTTTAAAGCCACACGCCCCAAACTCGGTAGAGACCTGGGCCCTGATTTCTAGTTTGTTGCTATATCTTTTCAGACTGATCAGACATACAGTTTTTTTTATTATTAATTTTTAAATATGAAAACTTTCCCATAGACTTCCATTGTCTGAGAAAAATTGCGCCCCTAGAGGAGCAATTCTCCTCGGGTGGAGCCGAATGAGTCGATGAGTTTCACTTTCAAATCGGTTAAAAATATAAAGAAATAAATACATTGAACTCACACTGACAAACTAAAACAACTTATCTGATTATCATCGGGCCAGGGCTCATTAATAAATGACTGTCTGGCCAAAGAACAGTGTGGAAGACAAGCGAGCTCTCACCGCACCGATCACAACGAGTGCAGTCCGAACGTGCTCACAACAACAGCATTTTACTTGTTTTTAGAGCCTTTTAGATTAAAATATTCCAGTGAATGCATGTAATGCACCCATAAGAAAACAACAAGAGCTAAATAAAGGCGTTTGTGAGCTGTTTTAGTGTAAAACTGAAGTCAGTCTGTGTCGATCTCTCCCGGAGCGCGGACATCGCGAGCTCACTGCAGTGTCCTCATAAACTTGTTTATTTGCATTTGTTTCAGCCGTTTAAGTTAAAGCACACCAGTGACTTATCATAAAACATGTAGAAGAACATAGTGTAAAGCTAAATGGAGTGCATGTGAGCTGTTTTTTATGTTTTACTGACATGCACATCGCAATCGCGGCAGCTGCCCTCCGCGTTTGAAAGGAGAAATGCATACAACAAACTACATGATTTCCATGTGTTTTACAGCCTTACAAATCAAAACATTCCAGCGATTGAACACAGTACATATATAAGAACATAATAAAATGAGTGCTTATGAGTGCTTGTGAGACATTTTTCAATGTGTCGCAGGACACTCCCGCTCCGGACCGCATTCATCCTCACTTCTCTCAATAAGAAAGACTTCTCTTGGACAAACACAGACAAGATTTTTTCAAAATACATGATAGCTTGGCGAATATAATCGAAAACATTCGTTTATGTCTCATATAAACTGTTGAGAAATAAATCCAAGGTGGATGGATGTGAACATTAAAGCGACCGCATTTACCAGCTTCTTTCTGTCTTCAATGTTAATCCATAAAAAACAGAAAATCATTCGTTTGTCTTGGCTTCTTTTACTTATGTATGTATGCATGTATGTATTTATTTGATGGTTTAAGAAGAATCAATATTTCATGAAAACTATGCAATGTTATTTTTGGATTCTTTCATATCTGCATCTAAACATCTAAAAACCTAAAACCTGCTCTGTTATACTGTTATACTCGGAAACAGTCATATTTATGAAAAGGTGCTTGACCTATTGAAAAACAATATGAATGAAATTAGCGATTAATTTTTAGCAAATACGATTTTTGTTGTCATGAAAACCTTCTCCATTACAATTCAAAATAAGTCTCTATACAAAATATTATGAAAAAAATGTTGTACTTTTTCATCATTATATGGTTTATATATTATGAGTATTAAAAAAAAAAAAAAAAAAAAAAAAAAACATTTAACAAGCCGCATAATAATCAAACTGTCAGGACTATGGACCTGTTTGTGTGTGTTTCTCCCTTGTGTTAATTGTTAATTTGATTCCAGGTGTGTCTCGTCTTCCTCCCCTGATTGTCCTGTCCTTAAAAGCCAGTCCATTCAGTTCATGTTTGTCGGTCCTTATACGTCATTTGAATGTCTATCTTGCCCGTGATCTGTGTTACCTTGTGGATTAAAACTCTGTTTTGTGAAATTCCTCGTCTCCTCGTTCCTGGTTCCCATTCTTCCCGTGAAGTGTGACAGAAGGACCGACCAATACAGTACGTCCGTGTGTTTACCCTCCATTTTTGTTTCCCGTTTTTTCCCAGTGTTTTTCTTTCCGTGGTGTCTCTATGGATCCCCTCCTTCGCCCCGAATTCCTCCTCCTCCTCCTGCTGGAGCAGGGGGACAGATCTCTCGAGGACCATACAAGACTGTTCTTGCTACTAGCTAACACAACCAGCTACCCGGACGACGCGCTCTGTTCATTCTATGACGCAAGCCTGAACACGCGGAGCAGAGCACTGTTGTCCGAAGATGGTCCTCGAGAGGATTTCGCCGCCTTCATGGTGTGGACACTGGCAAGGCACGGATCCCCGTTCACCGTCTATGCCGAGGGGGATCTCGCCAGTGCCACTCCTGAACCAGAGCCCAGCCCACCAACTCCCTGCGGTGCGGAGCACCAGCCCGAGCCCACCGATGACGGCGAGCCATTTACCGCTACGATCCACGAGCCAGCGCCAAGCCGAGCGACTGAGCGGAAGATCGTCCCGGAAGTTGAGCCCAACATGTCAGATCAGGTGCGAGAGCCGGCGACAGTACCCATCACGAGGGAGCCAGCCGTGGATGGTGTGAGCGCGGAGTGGAGCTCCGCCCCCTGCACCGCGGCTGGGGGTGAGCTGATTATACATCTGGGGCTGCTAGACTTTGAAGGGGATCTGTTGGACTGGGAGCATGATCTGGAGGTCGACGTTTCCCCTATACTCTCTCCGCTGGTCTCAGCCAGCTCCGCTCTTCCCGAGCGCCCCCCTGTGCCCGCTCCCCGTAAGCATCCTCCAGAGTAAGCGCCTCCAGAGCGCTCTCCAGTGCCCGCTCCTCGTAAATGCCCACCCTTCCACCTGCTCCTGCCTCCTCCACCGCTGTCGTCTGGCAGCCCCTCTGCTCGCCCTCAGCCCTCCATCAATGCGGTGCGAGCTCCGCGGGTCTGCCATCCTCCATCGCGGTGGCGGGAGAACCCCTCACCTCCACCTCCAGCCTCCGAGGCCCGGACTCCGCCTCGGCCCGTGGACCCAGCGGCTCCACCTCGGCTCCTAGCTCCCTCGCCTCCACCGCCATCCATCGATCCACCAGCTCCACCGGGCTCCCTCGTCCCTCCGGCTCCGCCTTGGTCGGGCGTCGACCCGCCATCGCCTCGGGACTCCTCTCCTCTGGCTGCGCCTCGTCGCTCCGTCCCACCGGCTCCGTTGGGCTCCTTCCTCCCGCCAGCTCCACCTTGGTCCTCAGTCGCTCCGGCTCCGCCATGGATCTCCGGAGCTCCGTCTCCGCCTCGGTCGCCAGAGCCCTCGGCTCCACCCTGGCCCTCCGGATCCTCGGCATCCCCCTGGCTCGTTGACTCTCCGTCTCCGCCTCGGGCTCCTCCACCACCTGCTTCTCCACCATTGGTCGGCCCCCTGGAGTCAAGTCAAGTCAAGTCACCTTTATTTATATAGCGCTTTTAACAATTTTGTATCAAAGCACTTAACAGTATCAAATTGGAGGACAGAGTGTCAGTAATGTATAATAATAAGATTAAACACTCAATTTTCAGTTAAAGGCATTTCATTATTGAATTCAGAGATGTCATTGTCTAGCTCAGTTTAGTTTAAATAGTGTCTATGAAATCAAATTGATGATAATCGTTAGAAATGAAGTGACCCCAACTGAGCAAGCCGGAGGCGACAGCGGCAAAGAACCAAAACTCCCTCTGTGACAGAATGGAGAAAAAAACCTTGAGAGAAACCAGGCTCAGTCGGGGGGCCAGTTCTCCTCTGGCCAGAATATTATTATTTTTTTACTTATTGTTTTAATTAAATTTTAAATGTATAAATGTATTATATTTCTATTTTTATATTGTTGCAATTTCTAACAATAATAGTATTATGTAGTTAGGTATTTTATTATATTATAGTTATTTTGTTTAATTTGAAGTTTTATTGTATTTAAGTCGAGGTCTTCACTGGGGATATGTCCCCGGGGCTCATCCAGGTGTCCAGCCTCCGCCGACGGTCAGGGTCGCAGACATCATCTCCCGGCGCCGATCCACCATCTGATCCGGACACGGACTGAGAAACAGAATAATAAAGAAACAGACAAATATTAGCGTACATGCCATTCTTCTTACAATGTAACGAGTACATCGTGTGTTATGAGGAGTGTTCCCGGTTGATCTACTTAATGCAGCCTAACAATCCTTTAACGGATTTGAATAATAGAAGTGTATTAGTGTGTTATGTGTAAGCCAGGTAAAAGAAATGTGTCTTTAATCTAGATTTAAACTGACAGAGTGTGTCTGCCTCCTGAACAGTGTTAAGTAGATTGTTCCAGAGTTTGGGCGCTAAATAGGAAAAGGATCTGCTGCCCGTAGTCTATTTTGATATTCTAGGTATTATCAAATGGCCAGAGTTTTGAGAACGCAGCAGACGTGGAGGACTATAATGTGATAAGAGCTCGCTCAAGTACTGAGGAGCTAAGCCATTCAGGGCTTTATAAGTAATTAACAAGATTTTAAAATCTATCCGATGTTTGATAGGGAGCCAGTGCAGTGTTGACAGAACCGGGCTAATATGGTCATACTTCCTGGTTCTAGTAAGGACTCTAGCTGCTGCATTTTGGACCAACTGTAGTTTATTGATCAAGCGTGCAGAACAACCACCCAGTAAAGCATTACAATAGTCTAACCTTGAGGTCATAAACACATGAATTAGCATTTCTGCATTTGACGTTGAGAGCATAGGTCGCAATTTAGATATGTTTTTGAGATGGAAAAACGCAGTTTTACAGATATTAGAAACATGGCTTTCAAATGAAAGATTGCTATCAAACAGCACACCTAGATTCCTAACTGATGAAGAAGAATTGACAGAGCAGCCGTCAAGTGTTAGATAGTGTTCTAGGTTATTACATGTGGAGTTTTTAGGTCCGATAATTAACACCTCTGTTTTTTCAGAATTTAGTAGTAAGAAGTTACTCGTCATCCAGTTTTTTATATCGACTATACATTCCGTTAGTTTCTCAATTAGGTGTGTTTCACTGGGCCGTGAAGAAATATAGAGCTGAGTATCATCAGCATAACAGTGAAAGCTAACACCATGTCTCCTGATAATATCTCCCAAGGGTAACATGTAAAGCGTGAAAAGTAACGGCACTAGTACTGAGCCTTGAGGTACTCTATACTGCACTTGTGATCGATATGATACCTCTTCATTTACTGCTACGAACTGATGGCGGTCAGATAAGTACGATTTGAACCATGCTAAGGCACTTCCACTAATGCCAACAAAGTTTTCTAGTCTATTCAAAGGAATGTTGTGGTCGATAGTGTCGAACGCAGCGCTAAGATCCAGTAGAACTAATAAAGAGATAGAACCATGATCAAATGATAGAAGCAGGTCATTTGTAACTCTAATGAGAGCAGTCTCAGTACTATGATACGGTCTAAATCCTGACTGGAATTCCTCACAGATACCATTTTTCTCTAAGAAGGAATATAATTGTGAGGATACTACCTTTTCTAGTATCTTTGACAGAAAAGGGAGATTTGAGATTGGTCTGTAATTAACTAAATTTTTGCGGTCAAGTTGTGTATTTTTAATGAGAGGCTTAATAACAGCCAATTTGAAGGTTTTGGGGACATATCCTAATGACAATGATGAATTAATAATAGCCAAAAGAGGATCTATGACTTCTGGAAGCAGCTCTTTTAGTAGTTTAGATGGAATAGGGTCTAACATACATGTTGTTGGTTTAGATGATTTAATAAGTTTATACAATTCTTCCTCTCCTATAATAGAAAATGAGCGGAATTGTTCCTCAGGGGATCTATAGTGCACTATCTGATGCGATACTGTAGCTGACGGCTGCATGGTTACAATTTTATCTCTGATAGTATCGATCTTGGAAGTAAAGTAGTTCATAAAGTCATTACAGCTGTGCTCTTGGGAAATGCCAACACCTGTTGATGCTTTATTTTTCGTTAATTTAGTGACTGTATTGAATAAATACCGGGGGTTATATTTGTTTTCTTCTAGAAGAGACGAAAAGTAATCAGATCTAGCCGTTTTTAATGCTTTTCTGTAGGATAGGGTACTACAGAAGTCGGCGGGAGTCGGCGTAGGAGTTAGCGGCCATTCCTCCTCCATGGCTCCTCCCTCTGTCGGCTCCACCGTGGGTCGACATCATGGCTGTGGTCTGGGTCCTGTTGGACTCCTCCTGCTCCGGATCCCTCCTGTCTCTTCCCTGGCTCCTCCCTCCTTCGTCGCCGCCCTTGTCTCTGTCAGCCGGCCCCCTCCCGGGGATTCGCCCTCCTCCTGAGCCTCCTCCTTAGTGCCCGCCCCTCCCCTTTGGATGTTACTACGGTGCGAGGACGCACCTTCCGGGAGGGGGCGTTATGTCAGGACTATGGACCTGTCTGTGTGTGTTTCTCCCTCATGTTAATTGTTAATTTGTTTCCAGGTGTGTCTCGTCTTCCTCCCCTGATTGTCCTGTCCTTATAAACCCCAGTCCATTCAGTTCAAGCAGCTCAAGAATGCTGGACACACAAGTACTCTTGCTCTTTGGCCAAGCCAACATCAAAGTTTGTCTTCAAACTTTACCTTCTAGTTATTATCATTATTTTTCTTCTGAGAGTAACTTTTCCAAACCTATCTCCTCCTAGGGCTTTAAAGCCACACACCCCAAACTCGGCAGAGACCTCGGCCCTGATGTCTAGTTTGTTGCTATATCTATTTAGACTGATCAGACATACAGTTTTTTTATTATTAATTATTAAAAATGAAAAATTTCCCATAGACCTCCATTGTCTGAGAAAAATTGCGCCCCTATAGGAGCAATTCTCCTCGGGCGGAGCCGAATGAATCGATGAGTTTCACTTTCAAATTGGTTAAAAATAGAAAGAAATACATACATTTAACTCACACTGACAAGCTAAACCAACTTATCTGATTATTATCGGGCCAGGGCTCATTAATAAATGACTGTCTGGCCAGAGAACAGTGTGGAAGACGAGCGAGCTCTCACTGCACCGATCACAACGAGTTCAGTCCGAACGGGCTCACAACAACAGCATTTTATTTGATTTTAGAGCCTTTTAGATTAAAATAGTCCAGCGAATGCATGTAATGCACTCATAAGAAAACAACAAGAGCTAAATAAAGGTGTTTGTGAGCTGTTTTAGTGTGAAACTGAAGTCAGTCTGTGTCGCGAGCTCACTGCAGTGTCCTCTTAAACTTGTTTATTTGCATTTGATTCAGACGTTTAAGTTAAAGCACACCAGAGACTGATCATAAAACATGTAGAAGAACATAGTGCAAAGCTAAATGGAGTGCATGAAAACCGCATAGCAAGACCTTAGCAACCACCCCAGGTACCCTAGAAACCGCATAGCAACACCTTAGCAACACCCTAGCAACCACATAGCAACACCTTAGCAACCACCCTGGGTACCCAAGCAACCGTATAGCAACACCCTAGCAACCACCTTGGATACCTTAGCAATCACATAGCAACACCCTAGCAACCAGCCCAAGTACCCTAGCAGCTGCATAGCAACACCTTAGCAACCACCCCGAGTACCGAGTATTATGCTAGTAACATTTTAATCATGTTAGAATCATGCTAATCATGCTAGAACTATGGACTCTCTCTTTTCTAGCACTTTAGATACAGTTGCTCCTTTACGCTTAAGGAAGATCAAAGAAAACTGTCTGACTCCGTGGTATAATGAGCACACTCGGACCCTAAAGAGAGCAGCCTGGAAAATGGAGCACAGCTGGAGGAAAACAAAACTAGAGGTATTTCGTATAGCTTGGCGGGAAAGTACCCTATCCTACAGAAAAGCATTAAAAACTGCTAGATCTGATTACTTTTCATCTCTCCTAGAAGAAAACAAACATAACCCCCGGTATTTATTCAAAACAGTCACTAAATTAACGAAAAATAAAACATCAACAGGTGTTGGTATTTCCCAAGAGCACAGCAACATGTATGTTAGACCCTATTCCATCTAAACTACTAAAAGAGCTGCTTCCAGAAGTCATAGATCCTCTTATTATTAATTATTAATTCATCGTTGTCATTAGGATATGTCCCCAAAACCTTCAAATTGGCTGTTATTAAGCCTCTCGTTAAAAAAAAAAAACATAACTTGACCCCAAAGATCTAGTTAATTACAGACCGATCTTAAATCTCCCTTTTCTATCAAATATACTAGAAAAGGTAATATCCTCACAATTATATTCCTTCTTAGAGAAAAATGGTATCTGTGAGGAATTCCAGTCAGGATTTAGACCGTATCATAGTACTGAGACTGCTCTCATTAGAGTTACAAATGACCTGCTTCTATCATCTGATCGTGGTTGTATCTCTTTTTTAGTTCTACTGGATCTTAGTGCTGCGTTCGACACTATCGACCACAGCATTCTTTTGAATAGACTAGAAAACTTTGTTGGCATTAGTGGAAGTGCCCTAGCATGGTTCAAATTGTACTTATCTGAACGCCATCAGTTCGTAGTAGTAAATGAAGAGGTATCATATCGATCACAAGTGCAGTATGGAGTACCTCAAGGCTCAGTACTAGGGCCGTTACTTTTCGCGCTTTACATGTTACCCTTGGGAGATATTATCAGGAGACATGGTGTTAGCTTTCACTGTTATGCTGATGATACTCAGCTCTATATTTCTTCACGGCCCGGTGAAACACACCAAATTGAGAAACTAACGGAATGCATAGTCGATATAAAAAACTGGATGACGAGTAATTTCTTACTGCTAAATTCTGAAAAAAAACAGAGGTGTTAATTATCGGACCTAAAAACCCCACATGTAATAACCTAGAACACTATCTAACACTTGATGGCCGCTCTGTCAATTCTTCTTCATCAGTTATGAACCTAGGTGTGCTGTTTGATAGCAATCTTTCATTTGAAAGCCATGTTTCTAGTATCTGTAAAACTGCATTTTTCCGTCTCAAAAACATATCTAAATTGAGACGTATGCTCTCAACGTCAAATGCAGAAATGCCAATTCATGCGTTTATGACCTCAAAGTTAGACTATTGTAATGCTTTACTGGGTGGCTGCTCTGCACGCTTGATCAATAAACTACAGTTGGTCCAAAATACAGCAGCTAGAGTCCTTACTAGAACCAGGAAGTATGACCATATTAGCCAAGTTCTGTCAACACTGCACTGACTCCCTATCAAACATCGGATAGATTTTAAAATCTTGTTAATTACTTATAAAGCCCTGAATGGCTTAGCTCCTCAGTACTTGAGTGAGCTCTTATCACATTATAGTCCTCCACGTCCGCTGCGTTCTCAAAACTCTGGCCATTTGATAATACCTAGAATATCAAAATCGACTAAAGGATTGTTAGGCTGCATTAATCAGATCAGCCGGAACCGGGAACACTCCTCATAACACACGATGTACTCATTACATCGTAAGAAGAATGGCATCTACGCTAATATTTGTCTGTTTCTTTCTTATTCTGTTTCTCAGTCCGTGTCCAGATCAGATGGTGGATCGGCGCCGGAAGATGATGTCTACGACCCTGATCGTCGGCGGAGGCCAGACACCTTGATGACCCCCTGGGGACATATCCCCAGTGAAGACCTTGACTTAAATAAATAAATAAATAAAATAAAACAAAATAACTAAAAAATATAATAAAATACCTAACTACATAATAA
The DNA here is from genome assembly GCA_039654775.1 of Spinibarbus caldwelli. Classification (NCBI taxonomy): domain Eukaryota; kingdom Metazoa; phylum Chordata; class Actinopteri; order Cypriniformes; family Cyprinidae; genus Spinibarbus; species Spinibarbus caldwelli. Next base: position 19,842,141 of record CM077262.1, on the reverse strand, counting down.
TATTATTGTTAAAAATTGCAACAATATAAAAATAGAAATATAATACATTTAAAATTTAATTAAAACAATAAGTAAATAAATAAATAAATAAATAAATAAATAAATAAATAAATAAATAAATAAATAATAAAAAATAAACAATAATATCCTGGCCAGAGGAGAACTGGCCCCCCGACTGAGCCTGGTTTCTCCCAAGGTTTTTTTCTCCATTCTGTCACAGAGGGAGTTTTGGTTCCTTGCCGCTGTCGCCTCCGGCTTCCTCAGTTGGGGACACTTAATTTCTAACGATTATCATCAGTTTGATTTCATATATACTATTTAAACTAAACTGAGCTAGACAATGACATCTCTGAATTCAATAATGAAATGACTTTAACTGAAAATTGAGTGTTTAATCTTATTATACATTACTGACACTCTGTCCTGCAATTTGATACTGTTAAGTGCTTTGACAATTTGTATTGTTAAAAACGCTATATAAATAAAGGTGAATTGACTTGACTAGAAACATGCTAGCGACATGCTAGTCACTTGCTAGTCATGCTAGCAACATGCTAGTCACTGGCTAATCATGCTAGAGACATGCTAGTAACTTGATAATCATGCTAGTAACTTGATAATCATGCTAGCAACATGCTAATCATGCTAGAAAAATGCTAGCGACATGCTAGTCACTTGCTAATCATGCTAGTAACATGTACCATAGCAACCGCATAGCAATACCATAGCAACCATCCTGGTTACCCTTAGCAACCACATAACACCCTAGCAACCATCCCGGGTACCATAGCAACAGCATAGCAACACCCTAGCAACCTCACCGGGTACCTCAGCAACTGCATAGCAACACCTTAGCAACCATCCAGGGTACCTTAGCAACCACCTAGCAACCACCCCATGAACCTTAGCAACTGTAAAGCAAAACCTTAGCAACCACCCCGGGTACCTTAGCAACTGCATAGAAACACCTTAGCAACCACACCGGGTACCTTAGCAACCGCATAGCAACACCTTAGTAACCACCCCGGGTAGCCTAGCAACACCCTAGCAACCACCCCAAGTACCATAGCAACTGCCTAGCAACACCCTAGCAACCACCCAAGGTACCTTAGCAACTGCATAGCAACACCTTAGCAACCAACCTGGGTACCCTAGTAACCGCATAGCAACACCCTAGCAACCACTCATAGCAACTACCCCAGGTATCCTAGCGACTGCATAGCAACGCCCTAGCAACTGCCCCAGGTACCCTAGCAACTGCATAGCAACACCCTAGCAACTGACACAGGTATGTTAAATACAGACTGTATTGCCTTCAAAACATTCAAACTTTAAGTTTTTAAAACTACTTTAAACTTCAAACTGTTTCAGACGGAAACTTAAAACTTTTTTAAACTTCTTAAACTTTTCAAACTTTTTCAAACTTTCTGGTCCGGCATTCTCAAGCCAACTTAAAGTTTGTCTTGACAAACTTTTTTATCTAGTTCTTCTTCTTCTTCTTTTTCTTACACCAAATTTTAAAATGTATCTCCTCATAGACCTTTAAAGCTACAACCACCAAACTCGGCCCAGACCTTCAGACTGGTCTGAAGATGACGATTAAAACTGGGAAAAAAATGACGATTAAAACTGGGAAAAATCCCATAGACCTACATTGACGGAACGTTCAGATGAGCCAAGACTCATCAAGCTCCAACTGTCAAACTTTCCAATGTAAACACACTGAAGCCTACACTGTAAAAAATTCAAAATTTGCCCAACTCAAAATTTTCCAGTGACTGGTAACATTTAAAATTTTCCATTGACCCAATTTTTAAACATTGAAATTCGGCAAATTGATTTTTTTCACTTGTGGCAACAGTCAGTTGACATTGGCTCAATGAGAAATAATGTGTTGAGCCAATTGGAAAAACATTAAATCTACCAAAGCATGTTATTGGCCCAATTGAATATTTTAAATAGTACGAATCTACTTTTTTGGTTTTGCCTAATTTAAAAATGTCCATTGGCCAATTTATATAGCTAAAGCAACTTTACTGAATTGCTTATTCCCCATTGTCCCAAATGAAGAAAAAAAAAAAATGCATTAAATGATACTAAACACTGCCACATTTTAATACTTTTAATTAAATCTACAACACAATATTGTGAAAAATACCTTAAAATGACAAATATATTAACATTTAACACAATATACTCATACATAAAATCATACATTAATTCTTACAAGATAAACAAAGATTAAGAATTGCATCTTATAAATTAAAACACTTACAAACGTGCAAGAACACCATAAAATGTAATTTATCTGGGGTTACGTCAACCAGTATTTAGTGCAACGTCACCTGAGCTCATGAAACTGCATCTTAACTGTTTAAACGCATGTAAATTCACATTAAAAAAAAAAAAAAAACCCACCAAATTTACATAATGGGGTGGTTATTTCACCCAGTTTAGAGTAATTTCACAAATTCTACCATTCTCACAATTTACACATTTACTAACATTCTCACTTTAAGCTCATGAAACCACATCTTACTTCACATATTAAACATAATTTTACAAATGTTTACAGAGATGCAAAAAACAAACAAGAGATGCAAAAAACAAGAAAATTGAGCTCTTGAAACTGCATCCAACACTTTAAAAAAGTGAAAAAAGAGGTAATCTGAACTCACAAAGTTTTATCTAATTCAAATATTAAACATGTAAACATTTATAAATGTAAGGTGCAAAACACAGGGGGCTCATATTTGAGCTCATGAAACGGCATCTTAACAGTCTCCCTGGGGTCTGAGGTGATTTTGGGGCCCTTGAGATGTTTTGACATGCCCTGATATTTGTGCTTATTTCAGCTACTTAAAACATACTATTGACCAACATGTAATTTGTTTGTATTCAGCACAAACTGTGCTACAATAATATGTGACCCTGATGGATGTACATGTTTGCATTTTTTAGAAAAAAAATATTATGCGTGGTAAGTAAGTTTTGGGGGGAAAAATGTAGCTGAAATAAGGCCATAAAACCCACACTAAATAGTTCTGAATAAGACTTTTGAGTAATTAGTCTTGTAGGCTAGAATATTTACTTCAAAATTATGTGAAAATCATTCTGCTTACTCATTCACAGAAAACAATATATTGATTTAAATTTTTAAAGACATGTTTTGTGATTGAAAGCCAATATGCGAGGGAGTGGCAATGGCCCTGAATATTAAGTGATTCTCCCCTGAGAGACAAAGGGCCCTCCCCTAATGGCCCATCAGTGTGACTGTGACTTTGAGGCAGGTAAGACAGAATGTGAGGAGACTGAAAAAATGGGTTGTTTAAATTATTTGTATTTCATTTACAACACAGTATAATCAAAACATACATAATGAAGGTCAAAGACACATTGTGCACACTGACCACAGAGATGTGAACAGACTTTGAGTCATTCCTGCAACAGATTCTGTCAAACAAGTGAAACAAGTAAATCATACCTGATATTTACGTGTGTTATTTAAGTGTTTCTGCTTCTTTCCATGGATTCAAGAAGAAAAAAACTTAATCAGTAGTCAAGGAGCTTGTTTTATCATAGAATATCAGTGTAGTTGAACATCTGATGTTGGTACAGCGCTCTCAGAGGAAAACAGTTTGAAGAAAGTCATCAGGATTAATCTGTGGTTCAGGTACCTGATTCACTAAAATACAAACAACCAAAAAACAACAACAAAAAAACACATTTGTGAGCATGTTAATATCAGGAGCATCTGTAGGTTTTGTAGCCATAGACTCACGCATGCTTTGTATTATCATTAAAAAAAGACATTTTATATCTGAGAAACTAATTATTATTGTTTAGCATGTTTTTAAAATCTATTTCTGAACAGAGTAGGCTATTAATAATAAACATGTTCTAAACATACTTAGACTCGTAGCATTCATCATGTTACAGTGTACTCTCATATTACTTTTATTGTTTTATATAGAGCATGAAAACATCATCGCGCCGTAATCAATTTAAATACAATGAATTGCCATCATATTCAAAATGTTTTACTCAATTTCAAACATTGTAGTCAGGAATTATAGTTTGGGAAAACCCAACTATGATTTTGTTGTCATATAGCCTAGAATGTATGATTTTATAGTAGCCTATGATATGATTCTGTAGCCATAGACTCACACATGCTTTGTACTATAAAAAAGGATATTGTACATCTGAGAAACTAATTATTATTGTTTAGCATGTTATTGAAATCTATTTGTGAACAGAGTATTAATAATAAACATGGTCTAAACATTCTTAGATGCCTAGCATTCATCATGTTGTAGTTTGGGAACAACCTAACTAGTAAATGTGTTCTTGTTTATGTCACAATAACAGGTTAACTAATGCAAAAAAGAAACATTACTTACTCATCAGATTGATCTCCTCTACTCGATGAAATCTTGTTCTTCTTTTGCGGGAAATCCAGCCTTTACTCAGCGCGTCTTCTTGCAGAAACGGACAGTAGCCGCGATGAACGAACTCCTCACGCTTTGTTTATGTTGGGCGTTTCCATGCGCACGTGTCTCACGTGGACATTTACATATGAACGGCGCGAGCCGCGAGGGGGCGGGATTGCATTAAAGATAATTAGTTAGACGGGAAAGACTGAACATCGTGTTGGTTTCATACGGATTACTTTATCACAGAATATTTGTTTTCGATATGACTTACTTCATTTAAACGTAGACACTTCAAGCTTTCTATAGATATAACTCCCATGTCTCCGTGTTGAGATTTCGCCGAGTTACAGTTCATTTTAGTGACGCGTTTCTAAAAGCAGCTCGCGGAGATGGCGAAGACAGAGAGCGCACCCTGTTTGTTTTCTTTATTTTCCAAAACCACAACATTTTGTTTTTATTGTAAGTGTACCCGAAAACAAATAGATACTTCAAAGTTTCAATTGATGTATAACACTTATCTGTATGACCAAAATCGACGGAGTATTTTTAGTGTTTTTCACACTGATAAGAAAAAAAAATGAGCCCGTCTCGCCGGCGAGACGGTCGACCCCAGGGTACAAACAAAACAAAAGTATAGTAAACATCAAATACACTTATGCATTTTTAAGTGTCAAAACAGCATAAAAATGTAAGTTAACTGGGGAGGTAACTTCACCCATTCTTTAGTGTAGTTTCGCTTGAATTGAACCATTCTCAGAAGCGGTACTTTGAGCTTGTAAAACTGCATCTTACACTTTCCAAAAAAATCTTGTAAGAGGTACTTTGAGCTTACTTCTCCCCTAAGGGTTTTCATCACCTAGATTCCCAATAATTTGGACCTAAGAGCTTGAACTTTTTTGCTGCACTCAGTGCCAAGGTTTAAAAACACCCTTCTGAATGAACTCAAAAGTGTATTTTAAGTCCTTGTTGTACTCCATATTGAAAGCATGCACCAATCCAAAAAGTACAATGAATGCATTTACAAAGTCTCCCAAGTTGTCAAGTACCACCTCCTCTTCCAGCACAACGGAGACATTCAGCGTACTTGACTGGGCTCTTGAGGTGCAACTGCTGCTGCTTACCATTTCAAGAATTCCCATTTTCATTTCAGTTGTGTGGTTCTCCAATGGCTCTGTACTCTGTATAAAAACAACAACAACAACAACATAGCAATGTCAATATTAAGTCTACATATAACAAATAAATCCAGAACAATACACAACATCCTCACAACCCATATTCTCAATATTTGATAAAATATTAATAAGTTACTTTAGGATCATTTTACTTTGTTGGCTACTTTGGTTGTTTAGTTTGTTTCATATCCTGTCACAGAGACTGAAGAAAAGCAAGAAAAGCATTTTTTGCAGTGCACAGCCAACAACACCGAGTGACAAAACAACATGATTCCATGCATTTCCAAAGTAGAGTAAAGAATATATAAAAAAAAAAACAAATAAAAAAAATTACCAGTATAGTCTTGCATATGATTCCATGTTCTTTGAAATAAAAGGGAAAAGACCCTGAAAAAAAGGACCCCGAAGATCAGCGACCCTTCTCTGCACAGTCAAGTCTGCCATCTTTACAAGAGGAGAAGAGGTAAAATAATCTGATAATAAAGAATATTTTTAAATTTATATATGAAGAGTTTATTTGCAAAAAACAAAAACAAAAAATAGCTGATTGCGCTCTGTAGTCTCCACAGAGTGTGATCTGAACCCTAAACACATTTTGTCAAAAAAACCGGTATTGTCCCCTTTCAAGGCATTGCGAGTTCACGTTTTACTGCAAAAGCCGACAAGCGGCTTTGTTGTTTTTGAACAAAAGCCGATAAATCCATTTTAGCAAACATAAAATCTGAAGAAAAAAAATACTGTTGGAGTTATCTGTTTGCTATTAAACACTTAATATGTATACATATAAAAATACTTTCAATGAACTTCAATTTTGTAAATTACCCGTATTCGAGTTATCGGACTTGCAAATTAACTCTTCATATACAAAAAGACCTTTCAGAATAGAATTTCTTAAATCTATGTGGGAATGTGGGTACTTCAAAATTAAGCCACATAGATTTTCAGGTCTAAACAGTATTTTGAAACTGTTAAAACCATACACATATATAGACGCCCCATTGGACCGCTCCAGGCACGTAGATGGACGCCATATATATATAAAATCTGTGTATGTGCTACGATGTAACGGTCATATTCAGAAAGCAATGAAACCAAAACTAAATTGCGTTGTTATCCTATATACAGTTTTGCTCATAAATTTACATGCCCCTTGCAGAATATGCTTAAATGTTAATAATTTTAACAAAATAAGAGGGATCATAAAAATTGCATGTTATTGTTCATTTAATACTGTCCCGAATAAGCTATTTCACATGACATATGTTTCTATATACTCCACAATACAAAATAATAAATGAATTCATAAAAATGACCCCATTCAAAAGTTTACATACCCTTGAATCTTAATAATCTGTGTTGTTTGCTGGATGATCCACGACTGTTGTTCGGTTTTGTGATAGTTGTTCATGAGTTCGTCATTGGTCCTGAGCAGTTCAACTGCCTGCTGTTCTTCAGAAAAATCCTCCAGCTCCTGCACATTATTTGTTTTTTTCCAGTGTCTTCTGCATAGTTGAACCCTTTCCAACAGGGATTGTACAATTCTGAGATCCATCTTTTCACATTGAAGATAATTGAGGGACTCATAGACAGCAATTACAAAAGGTGTAAACATTTACTGATGTTCCAGAAGGCAACACAATGCATTAAGAGCTGGGTGGTGTACAATTTTGAACAGGATGATTATGATGTGTTAATTTTTCTTATTTTGTCTAAAGATCATATTTTTTTTCATTTGGTACTGCACTGAAGAAGTTACATAAATACTTAAATGTTACTCAGAAAACAAAATAAGTACAATTTACCCTGATCGTCCATTTCAAAAAGTTTACACCCCCCAGCTCTTAATGCATTGTGTTGCCTTCTTGAGCATCAATGAATGTTTTCACCTTATATAATAGTTATGTATGAGTCCCCCAGTTGTCCTCAGTGTAAAAAGACGGATCTCAAAATCATACAGTCACTGTTGGAAAGGGTTCAAATATAAAAAAAGATGCTGGAATACCAAAGAATGTGCAGGAGCTGGAGAATTTTTCTGAAGAACAGCAGGCAGTTGAACTGCTCAGGACCAATGAGGGACTAATGAACAACCACACTGAACACACGTTCAGATCGTGTGCTTGCGCAAATGCATTTAAAGCAGCCGTGTTCAGGTATCTTGCCTCATTATTCCACCACCAAGCCGTCTTCGCTGGCTTCCTCTTGCAAATAGCAACTGGAAACGCACCGCACCCGCTAAAATCTGTCTACACTGGACGCGAAAAAAAGACAGTTAAAAATCATTTGAACTTTGTGCCAGCATGTCATAAATGAAACGATCAGTGTACTGTTGGGGATTTTGTGTTCTATTGTATTTTGTCGTGGCGCTCAGTGCCTCCCGGTGTAGACAAGATGTAAAGGAAATGCCATGTATAGTGTTTGAGGCTATTTGTGAATTAACAGTCTAAATAAAACAATTTACAGCTAAATGGTATATACTATAAATAGTGAATTCTATTGGAACTCTTACTATTATAGCATTTACTTACAAAACTTACTTTGTATTTTATGCTTGTTATAGAGTGTGTGGCAGAGTCCTGCACACGGGCAGGTACGGGTGAACCGCAAAAATTGACGTAACGAGTGGAACAATATTGACGTGTCGGGTGCGGTGCGGGTGCGGGTCGGACTGGTGACAGGCACGGGCGGGTTGCGGGTACAATTATAACCAAGACTATTTCGACTTAATCCAGTACACACTGATACGCAGTTCCATTCAAATGGTCCCATGCTTGTGTTCACGCTCTGTATGAAGACCGGGCTTCTACAGCGGGATTTGCAAACACTGAGCACTAGCTAATCGACAGCTGTACTGACATTGATTTAATGCGGGTGCGGATAGGGTCGCGGTTTTTATGTCAAATGGGTCGGGTTCGAAATTAAATTAGTGTTGCTGTCGGATAACGGGTCGGGTATTCGGTTAACTACTGCGGGTGCAGGTTTATCAAACAGGACCCATGCAGGTGTGTGGCGTCACATGCATTACCACTGGGGGCAGTCAGGTTGTCATATAGACCATCACAGCCCTAAAAATGGGGCAATTCCTCTCTTAGGTGACGCTTGTGAAAGGGGTTTTTAAGACATTTTTAAAAAATGTGTTTATCTCACCTACATTTTTGTTCTTGCTGTGCATTTTTGTTTTTACAATTGTGAAATTATTGCACAATAGCTTACACACAGCACAAGCCTGATTTCCACAAACGCATTTATCCATTATTTTGATTTCAAATCCAAACATTGTTACTGAAAATGCTTTTGCAGCATTGAGATTTTTTTTTAAATTACCTATAGTAGCATACATTTAGATCATGATAACCACAGTTAAAAACACATAGCCTGTTTAGTACGGCAATACAACAGTAAAAATATAACTATATGGTTTCTAGGTATTTGTATGATTGTGATTTTAAGCACAAACGCTGTGGCTTAAAATCACAAAAATACTTTTATATTCTATTACTTCTTTAATACATGCCTACGAATTTCCATGTTTCTGACACAATACAATTGTGCAGTTAAATGATAGTCGACCACAAATTTGTTGTGCTTTTCATAATATTTAATTTTATAGTAATGTATTGGGCTACAAGATAACTGAGGTACCGTTAATCACATATAACGTTAACCCTGCTATATTGAGAAACACTGCAGGTGCTCCCAAACATTTACACAAAATGGCAGACATAAACTTCAGAAAATTACACAGCCTGAATACACCGAGGCTGAGCCATGTCTCATGGCGACTCTCAAAGCAACTCCACACAAATTACATTTACAAGCTAATAGTATCTGACACTAATATCGAATAAACATATATTCAATAAGAACTCGTTAATACTCACTGTTTAAGTCGTACGTTAGTGTTCTTCACTAAATGGTGCCTCGCGTGTTCATGCAGGCCTAGAAATGGTGGGTTCACTGAGGGGAAAAATATATTTATATTTATAGCAGAAACGTATTCATTGTGTCTAATTTAATATAATTATTATAAAGTGACATAAAATAATTTAGTTAAATAAATAGTAACTTTAAGTAACCGAGGGATCAGCATGGGCTAAATTGAGTTATAAACGCCAACACGACACCAGTAACTTAAAGATGTGAATTCACCGTTACGTTATTCTGCAAAATAAACACCAGTAAAGGCGTGAATTCACACTTAATCTGCAAAAAATACAATGTAATATACGTAAAATGTACTGTGTCCTCAAGTATAAACCTGGATAATTCGGAAAACCTGGCAATTCGTTTAGCGAATAACGTTAACATACTTGTCTGAGGCGGTAATGTAATGCACATGTTTTACGTTTTTTGTCGAAATTACTGAGAGCTACACTCTATTTAACCTAAAGAGGACTTAATAAATACAGTTCAGTACTCACCGTAACTTTATAGATGAAAATTCTTCTGGAAATTGTTTCGTTTCGTCGCTTCTGAGCATCTCTCGCTCTCCCGCACACAGGAATTTGAATCCACTACGATTCTCTCATGCGCATGTGCATACTCGTTTTTTGCTGCAAGGCTTGTTGGGCCAAAACAGATTTTTCACTTCTGCTTGATAAATTGGCTGACAACAATTTAATATGTTCGGTGAATATGTTAATCATGCTAGTAACATGCTAATCATGTTAGAAACATGCTAGTGACATGCAAGTCACTTGGTAATCATGCTAGAAACATGCTAGTCACTTGCTAGCAACATGCTAATCATGCTAGAAACATATTAGCATCATACTAGTAACATGTTAATCATGCTTGAAACATGCTAGCAACTTGCTAGTGACTTGCTAATCATGCTGGTTTTAAAGTGGTTTTTACACTCTTTATCAGGTCAGGCTGGTCCTAGCTGTTTTTTAGCTGTTTTTTACAGAATCAGCTGTTTTTAAAGTGGTTTAGGCCACTCCTTAGCAGATCAGGCTGGTTTTAGCTGGTTTTTAGGGGGTTTTTTTTGTTGTTTTTTTTTCACTGAATCAACTGGCTTTAAAGTGGTTTTGGCCACTTTTTAGCAGGTCAGGCTGGTTTTAGCTGGTTTTTTTACTGAATCAATTGGTTTTAAAGAGGTTTTGGCTACTTTTTAGCAGGTCAGGCTGGTCTTAGCTGGTTTTTAGCTGTTTTTTTTTATTTTTTTGACTGAATCAACTGGTTTTAAAGTGGTTCTTGCAACTCTTTAGCAGGTCAGGCTGGTCCTAGCTGGGTTTTAGCTGTTTTTTTTTTTTTTGTTTTTTTTTTACTGAATCAACTGGTTTTAAAGTGGTTTTGGCCACTCTTTAGCAGGTCAGGCTGGTCTTAGCTGCTTTTTTACTGAATCAACTGAATCAACTGGTTTTAAAGTGGTTTTGGCCACTTTTTAGCAGGTCAGGCTGGTCTTAGTTGTTTTTTTTTTTGTTTTTTTTTCTTTTCTTTTTTTTTACTGAATCAGCTGGTTTTAAAGTGATTTTGGCTACCTTTTAGCAGGTCAGGCTGGTCTTAGCTTGTTTTTAGATGTTTTTTTTTTTTTTTTTTTACTGAATCAACTGGTTTTAAATTGGTTTTGGCTACTTTTTTAGCAGGTCAGGCTGGTCTTAGTTGGTTTTTAGCTGTTTTTTTACTGAATCAACTACAAACCCGATTCCAAAAAAGTTGGGACACTGTACAAATTGTGAATAAAAAAGGAATGCAATAATTTACAAATCTCATAAACTTATATTTTATTCACAATAGAATATAGATAACATATCAAATGTTGAAAGTGAGACATTTTGAAATGTCATGCCAAATATTGGCTCATTTTGGAATTCATGAGAGCTACACATTCCAAAAAAGTTGGGACAGGTAGCAATAAGTGGCCGGAAAAGTTAAATGTACATATAAGGAACAGCTGGAGGACCAATTTGCAACTTATTAGGTCAATTGGCAACATGATTGGGTATAAAAAGAGCCTCTCAGAGTGGCAGTGTCTCTCAGAAGTCAAGATGGGAAGAGGATCACCAATTCCCCCAATGCTGTGGCGAAAAATAGTGGAGCAATATCAGAAAGGAGTTTCTCAGAGAAAAATTGCAAAGAGTTTGAAGTTATCATCATCTACAGTGCATAATATCATCCAAAGATTCAGAGAATCTGGAACAATCTCTGTGCGTAAGAGTCAAGGCCGGAAAACCATACTGGATGCCCGTGATCTTCAGGCCCTTAGACGGCACTGCATCACATACAGGAATGCTACTGTAATAGAAATCACAACATGGGCTCAGGAATATTTCCAGAAAACATTGTCGGTGAACACAATCCACCATGCCATTCGCCGTTGCCGGCTAAAACTCTATAGGTCAAAAAAGAAGCCATATCTAAACATGATCCAGAAGCGCAGGTGTTTTCTCTGGGCCAAGGCTCATTTAAAATGGACTGTGGCAAAGTGGAAAACTGTTCTGTGGTCAGACGAATCAAAATTTGAAGTTCTTTTTGGAAAACTGGGACCCCATGTCATCCGGACTAAAGAGGACAAGGACAACCCAAGTTGTTATCAGCGCTCAGTTCAGAAGCCTGCATCTCTGATGGTATGGGGTTGCATGAGTGCGTGTGGCATGGGCAGCTTACGCATCTGGAAAGGCACCATCAATGCTGAAAGGTATATCCAAGTTCTAGAACAACATATGCTCCCATCCAGACGTCGTGTCTTTCAGGGAAGGCCTTGCATTTTCCAACATGACAATGCCAGACCACATACTGCATCAATTACAACATCATGGCTGCGTAGAAGAAGGATCCGGGTAATGAAATGGCCAGCCTGCAGTCCAGATCTTTCACCCATAGAAAACATTTGGCGCATCATAAAGAGGAAGATGCGATAAAGAAGACCTAAGACAGTTGAGCAACTAGAAGCCTGTATTAGACAAGAATGGGACAACATTCCTATTCCTAAACTTGAGCAACTTGTCTCCTCAGTCCCCAGACGTTTGCAGACTGTTATAAAAAGAAGAGGGATGCCACACAGTGGTAAACATAGCCTTGTCCCAACTTTTTTGAGATGTGTTGATGCCATGAAATGTAAAATCAACTTATTTTTCCCTTAAAATGATACATTTTCTCAGTTTAAACATTTGATATGTCACCTATGTTGTATTCTGAATAAAATATTGAAATTTGAAACTTCCACATCATTGCATTCTGTTTTTATTCACAATTTGTACAGTGTCCCAACTTTTTTGGAATCGGGTTTGTAGTTTTAAAGTAGTTTTGGCCACTCTTTAGCAGGTCAGGCTGGTCTTAGCTGTTTTTTTTTTACTGAATCAACTGGGTTTAAAGTGGTTATGGCCACTTTTTAGCAGGTCAGGCGGGTCTTAGCTGATTTTACCTGGATTAAAATATGGAAACATGATAGCAACATGCTAGTAACTTGCTAATCATGCTAGATTAATGCTAACAACATGCTAGTCACTTGATAATTATGCTAGTAACATTCTAGTAACTTGCGAACGACATGCTAGAATTATGTTAGCAACATGCTATTAACTTGCTAATCATGTGAACAACATGCTAGTAACTTGCTAATCATGCTAAAACATTCTAACAACATGCTAATAACATGTTAATCATGCTAACGACATGCTATTCATTTGCTAATCATGCTTGTAAAATGTTAGTAACATGCTAACGACATGCTAGCAACATGCTAGTCACTTGCTAATAATGTTAACAACATGCTAGTCATGTTAGCAACATGCTAGTCACTTGCTAATAATGCTAGCAACATGCTAGTAACTTGCTAATCATACTATAATCATGTTAGCAACAAGCTAGTAACTTGCTAATCATGCTAGAAACATGGTAACAAAATGCTAGTAACATGTTAATCATGCTAATGACATGCTAGTCACTTGTTAATCATGCTAGTAACAGGCTAGTAACTTGCTAACGACATGCTAGCAAACTTGCTAATCATGCTAGAATCATGTTAGCAACATGCAAGTAACTTGCTAATCATGTAACAACATGCTAGTAACTTGCTAATCATGCTAGAAACATGCTAACAACATGCTAGTAACATGCTATTCATGCAAACGACATACTATTCATTTGCTAATCATGCTTGTAACATGCTAATCACTTGCTAACGACATGCTAGCAACTTGCTAATCATGCTAACGACATGCTAGCAACATGCCAGTCACTTGCTAATCATGCTAACAACATTCTAGTCATGCTAGCAACATGCTTGTCACTTGCTAGTCATGCTAACGACATGCTAGCAACTTGCCAGTCACTTGCTAATAATGCTAACAACATTCTAGTCATTCTAGCAACATGCTAGTCACTTGCTAGCAACTGCATAAATCTGTTTATCTGTCTGTCTGTCTGTGACTGTTTTTTCTGGTAAATTGTATTGTTTTCAAAACTTTAAAACTTCAAACTTTAAAACTACTTTAAACTTCAAACTAGTTAAAACTGAACACCTTCAAACTTTAAGCTTTTAAAACTACTTCAAACTTTCTGGCTAGGATTTTCAAGCCAACTTAAAGTTTGTCTACGAACTTTACTATCTAGTTCTTCTTCTTCTTCTTCTTCTTCTTCTTCTTCTTCTGAGACCAAATTTTAAAATGTATCTCCTCCTAGACCTTTAAAGCTACAACAACCAAACTCGGCCCAGACCTTCAGACTGGTCTGACTCGGGTTGCTACATCTTTTCTAACTGATCCGGCTTACGGTTTTCGTAAACCAGACTATCAAAACCTCCTAAAATCCATAGACTTTCATTGAGGGTGTCAAAACTTTTCTACAATGAATCTTATGGTGTTTTTAAGCTGTCTATTGCTATAGCAAAGCTAAACAACTCCCTACTGAAAAAAACTGTTAAAACCAGCCAAAGCTGATCGGCTGCTTTGGATGGTCTTAGCTGGTTTTTTACTGGATCAACTGGTTTTAAAGTGGTTTTGGCCACTTTTTAGCAGGTCAGGCTGGTCTTAGCTGTTTTTTTACTGAATCAACTGGTTTTAAAGTGGTTTTGGCTACTTTTTAGCAGGTCAGGCTGGTCTTAGCTGGTTTTTAGGTTTTTTTTTTTTTTTTTTTACTGAATCAACTGGTTTTAAAGTGGCTTTGGTCACTTTTTAGCAGGTCAGGCTGGTCAGGCTGCTCTTAGCTGGTTTTAGCTGGATTAAAATAGAAACATGATAGCAACATGGTAGTAACTTGCTAATCATGCTAGCAACATGCTAACAACATGCTATTACCTTGCTAATCATGCTAGCAACATGCTAGTAACTTGTTAACGTCATGATTGCAACTTGCTAATCATGCTAATGACTTGCTAGCAACTTGCTAGTCACTTACTAATCATGCTAACAACATGCTAGTCACTTGCTAATCATGCTAACAACATGCTAGTCATTTGCTAATCATACTAGAATCATGTTAGCAACATGCTAGTCACCTGCTAATCATGCTAGCAACATGTTAGTAACTTGCTAATCATGCTAGAAACATGCTAACAACATGGTAGTAACATGTTATTCATGCTAACGGCATGCTATTTATTTGTTAATCATGCTTGTAACATGCTAGTAACTTGCTAACGTCATGCTTGCAATTTGCTAATCATGCTAATGACATAATAGCAGCTTGCTAGTCACTTGCTAATCATGCTATCAACATGCTAGTAACTTGCTAATCATGCTACAAACATGCTAGTAACTTGCTAATCATGCTAGAAACATGCTAACAACATGCTAGTAAAATGGTAATCATGCTAACGACATGCTACTCACTTGCTAATCATGCTAGCAACATGTTAGTAACTTGCTAATCATTCTAACAACATGCTAGTAACTTGCTAATCATGCTAGAAACATGCTAACAACATGCTAGTAAAATGGTAATCATGCTAACGACATGCTAGTCAATTGCTAATCATGCTAGTAACAGGCTAGTAACTTGCTAATGACATGCTATAAACTTGCTAATGACGCTAATGACATGCTAACAACATGCTAGTAACTTGCTAATCATGTTAGAAACATGCTAACAACATGCTAGTAACATGTTAATCATGCTAACGAAATGCTAGTCATTTGCTAATCATGCTTGTAACATGCTAGTAACTTGCTAATGACATGCTTGCAACTTAGTAATCATGCCAACGACATGCTAGTAACCTGCTAGTCACTTGCTAATCATGATAACAACATACTAGTTATGCTATCAACATGCTTGTCACTTGCTAGTCATGCTAGCAACATGCTAGTCACTTGCTAATCATGCTGACAACATGCTATCAACTTGCTAATCATGCTGACAACATGCTAGCAACTTGCTAATCATGCTAACAACATGCTAGTCACTTGCTAGTCATGCAAGCAACATGCTAGTCACTTGCTAGTCATTCTAGCAACATGCTAGTCACTTGCTAGCAACAGCATAAATCTGTTTATCTGTCTGTCCGTGACTATCTGTTTTTCTGGTAAATTGTATGGTTTTCAAACCTTTAACACTTCAAACTTTAACTACTTTAAATTTCAAACTAGTTAAAACTGAAAACCTTCAAACTTTCTGGCTAGGCTTTTTCAAGCCAATTTAAAGCTTGTCTACGAACTTTACAATCTAGTTAAGTTGGCTTGAAAAAGCCAACTTAGTGAAATCCTGTCTAAACTTATTCAGTTGGCTTGAGAAAGCCAACTTACTGAAATCCTATTTAAACTTCTTATTATTAAGTTGGCTTGAGAAAGCCAACTTACTGAAATCCTATTTAAACTTCTTATTATTAAGTTGGCTTGAGAAAGCCAACTTACTGAAATCCTATTTAAACTTATTATTATTATTATTATTAGTGGTGCTTGCCAAAGGCAAGGCATCACTATTGTTATCTTGCATACTTCTTCTTCTTCTTCTTCTTCTGGACAAAACTTCGGCACGCTACTCCTCCTGCACCGTTTGTCACAGACCCATGAATGAGGTGTCATATCGACCGGCTCATTGAGGAGAGGTGTGCTATATCTTTTCTAAGCGATCGGACCTACGATGTTCGCACAGCGGACGAAAAAGCGGGCAAAAAAGTCCCATTGACTTACAATGGCGGAATGTTCATGAATTTGAATCTCAACTGTCACTTTCTCACACACACACACACACACACACACACACACACACACACACACACACACACACACACACACAGGCCCTTAGGAACCCCTTCTCTCTCTCTCTCTCTCTCTGTAACTCACACACACTCATTTGACTCATCTTTTAAGTAACCAATAAGTAATGACCTATGATCTTCATAGCCACACCCTAACAACCACTTACAGCACCCTAACAACCACCCCATAGACCTCCATTTAAACAGGTCAAAAGGGATATCTTTGGATAGAAATGTCATTTGCTCTTTTGATTCAGAGCACACAGGACTTCCATCATGCTACACATGCTAGCAGTGAATAGCTACATGCTAATAATGATTAGCTAAGTGCTAAAACATGCTAAATATTTCAACACACACACACACAGTCTGGCATATGTGGTTTACGGGGACTCTCCATAGGCGTAATGGTTTTTATACTGTACAAACTGTATGTGCTATTGCCCTACACCAACCCAATACCTAAACCTACCCCTTACAGGAAACTTTCTGCATTTTTAGATTTTTTAAAAAACACTAGTATGTTTTTAAGCCTTTTCGTTTACGGGGACATAGGCAGTGTCCTCATAAACCACCTTCACGTTGTAGTACCCATGTAATTATACACATTTGTGTCCTCATTAACCATATATACCAGTTCTCACACACACACACACACACACACACACACACAAACACACACACATAGGGCCTAAGGAATCATCTCTCTTTCTCTCTGTTTCTCTCTCTCATGGCATAAAATTTCTTAGCCAAATTCCAAATTCTGCAACATTACATGTTTATAACCTGCCTTGTTCTTCTGATGACAAGCTTCCACTTTACTTTCACATTGTGTTCAGTACATAAACAGATAAACGTTTGTACATGATTGTACAGCCAATGGAATCACACTTTCACTATGGACCTTGTTCACAGACTATTGTGATGAGGCAAATCTGTAATATTCAGAGTTTGTACAAGGTGCTTAAAGTGCTTGAAGTACTTGAATTTGACGTTTTGAAATTTAAGTCCTGGAAAACCCTTGAAAACAGCTATATTTATGAAAAAGTATTTGAAAAATACTTGAAATTTTAAAAGGCAGTATATATGAAATTATTGTTCATTTTTGGTTTCGATAAAAACAATCTTTTCATGCAAAATTAACAATACAGTGCATGTTAAATAAATACAGAGCCATTTCACCTGGCTTTTGGGAGCGCATAAGATCTCGCGATACTTCTTGAGGTGAAAAGCGGTCTCGCGTTATCAGCATAAAGTTGAGTTTGTGGTAAAACCTTTGATAGTGCTTGCATTATATTATTCAGTCTTTTATTGCATGTGCTGTTTGTTTGGGTTTCATTTGAGAACACACATAAACTCTGACGTGCTTTGTGTTGCGCTGTTATCATTTACAAGCTTGGAGCGCATCTCCATCTCAGCAGCTCAGTCCACAAACTCTTCCTCTGCATGTGCTGAGTTTAGGATGCTTAACATTCATCTGGGGGAAAAAAAAGTGTGTGTGTGTGTGTGTGTGTTATCTCACATGGTGTCTACAGTGTCCGAGTTTTGCCACGGCAAGCACCACTCACATTTTCTTCAGGAAATGTACATTCTAGTTAAGTTGGCTTGAGAAAGCCAACTTACTGAAATGCTATTTAAACTTATTATTAAGTTGGCTTGAGAAAGCCAACTTACTGAAATGCTATTTAAACTTATTAAGTTGTCTTGAGAAAGCCAACTTACTGAAATGCTATTTAAACTTCTTATTATTATTCTTCTGAGACTAAAATTATCAACTCTAACTCCTCCTAGAGCTTTAACTCTACAGACTCCAAATTCAGCCCAGATCTTCAGACTGATCTGAAGTTAGTTGCTATATCTTTTCTAACTGATCGGACTTACGGGTTTCATAAAAATGAAGATTAAAAATCATAAAAATCCCATAGACTTACATTGACGGAATGTTCAGATGGGCCAAGACAATTCAAACTCCAACTGTCAAAAATTCAAATCTAAACACACTGAAGCCCATTAGACTCAATCAGACTGCCCTTCTATGTACTATTTCTAACCAATTCAAACTCATTCAAACTCATCTATCTAATATTTCTAATCTATCTATCTATCTATCTTACTGAAATCCTGTCTAAACTTCTTCTTCTTCTTCTTCTTCTGCTTCTTTTTCTTCTTCTTCTTCTTCTTCTTCTTCTTCTTCTTCTGAGACCAAATTTTAAAATGTATCTCCTCCTAGACCTTTAAAGCTACAACCACCAAACTCGGCCCAGACCTTCAGACTGGTCTGACTCGGGTTGCTATATCTTTTCTAACTGATCCGGCTTACGGTTTTCGTAAAAATTACGATCAAAACTGCGAAAAATCCCATAGACTTACATTGATGGAATGTTCAGATGGGCCAAGACTCATCAAACACCAACTGTCAAACTTTCAAATGTAAACACACTGAAGCCTATTGGACTCAATTAAGCTTCACTTCTATGTACTATTTCTAATGCATTTCAACTCATTTAAGCTTCCACTCTATTTAATATTTCTAATTTAAATCATGCTAGCAACATGCTAGTAACATGCTAATCATGCTAGAAACATGCTAATAACATGTTAATAATGCTGGAAACATGCTAGCACACATGCTAGTCACTTGCTAGTCATGCTAGCAACATGCTAGTCACTTGCTAGTCATGCTAACAACATGCTAGTCACTTGCTAGTCATGCTAGCAAATATGCTAGTCACTTGCTAGTCGTGCTAGCAACATGCTAGTCATGCTAGCAACATGCTAGTCACTTGCTAATCATGCTAGTAACTTGCTAGTCATGCTAGCAAACATGCTAGCAACATGCTAGTCATGCTAGCAAACATGCCAATCACTTGGTAGTCATGCTAGCAAACATGCTAGTCACTTGCTAGTCATGCTAGCAAACATGCTAGTAAATTGCTAATCATGCTAACAAACATGCTAGTCACTCGCTAGTCATGCTAGCAACATGCTAGTCATGCTAGCAAACATGCTAGTCACTTGCTAGTCATGCTAGCAATATGCTAGTCACTTGCTAGTCACTTGCTAATCATGCTAGTAACTTGCTAGTCATGCTAGCAAACATGCTAGCAACATGCTAGTCATGCTAGCAAACATGCTAATCACTTGGTAGTCATGCTAGCAAACATGCTAGTAAATTGCTAGTCATGCTAGCAAACATGCTAGTAAATTGCTAATCATGCTAGCAAACATGCTAGTCACTCGCTAGTCATGCTAGCAACATGCTAGTCATGCTAGCAAACATGCTTGTCACTTGCTAGTCATGCTAGCAATATGCTAGTCACTTGCTAGTCATGCTAGCAAACATGCTAGTCACTTGTTAATCATGCTAGCAAACATGCTAGTCACTTGCTAGTCATGCTAGCAACATGGTAGTCACTTGCTAATCATGCTAGTTAACATGCTAGTCACTTGCTAGTCATGCTAGCAAACATGCTAGTCATGCTAGCAACATGCTAGTCATGCTAGCAACATGCTAGTCACTTGCTAGTCATGCTAGCAAACATGCTAGTAAATTGCTAGTCATGCTAGTAACATGCTAGTCACTTGCTAGTCATGCTAGCAAACATGCTAGTCACTTGCTAGTCATGCTAGCAAACATGCTAGTCACTTGCTATTCATGCTAACAACATGCTAGTCACTTGTTAGTCATGCTAGCAAACACGCTAGTCACTTGCTAGTCATGCTAGCAACATGCTAGTCACTTGCTAATCATGCAAACAACATGCTAGTCATGCTAGCAAACATGCTAATCACTTTCTAGTTATGCTAACAACATGCTAGTCATGCTATGCAGTTGCTAGTCACTTGCTAATCATACTAGTAACATGCTAGTCACTTGCTAGTCATGCTAGCAAACATGCTAGTCACTTGCTAGTCATGCTAACAACATGTTAGTCACTTGCTAATCATGCTAGTAACATGATAGTCACTTTCTAGTCATGCTAACAACATGCTATTCACTTGCTAGTCATGCTAGCAACATGCTAGTCATTTGCTAGAAACCGCAAAAATCTGTTTATCTATCTGTCTGTCTGTGACTGTTTTTCTGGTAAATTGTAAGGTTTTCAAAAATTTAAAACGTCAAACTTTAAAACTAATTTAAACTTCAAAATAGTTAAAACTGAAAACCTTCAAACTTTAAGCTTTGAAAACTACTTCAAACTTTCTGGCTAGGCTTTTTCAAGCCAACTTAAAGTTTGTCTACGAACTTTACTATTTAGTTATTATTATTCTTCTGAGACTAAAATTTCTGACTGCTACTCCTCCTAGAGTTTTAACTCTACAAACTCCAAACTCAGCCCAGATCTTCAGACTGGTCTGAAGTTAGTTGCTATATCTTTTCTAACTGATCGGACTTACGGTTTTCATAAAAATGAAGATTAAAAATCATAAAAATCCCATAGACTTACATTGACGGAATGTTCAGATGGGCCAAGACTATTCAAACTCCAACTGTCAAAAATTCAAATCTAAACACACTGAAGCCCATTAGACTCAATCAGACTGCCCTTCTATGTACTATTTCTAACCCATTCAAACTCATTCAAACTCATCTATCTAATATTTCTAATCTATCTATCTATCTATCTATCTATCTATCATTGACTCTATCTATCTATCTATCATTGACTCTATCTATCTATCTATCTATCCATCATTGACTCTACCTATCTATCTATCTATGTACAATCTGACTATTTCTTTCTATTTATCTATCTATCTATCTATCTATCTATCTATCTATCTATCTACCTATCTATCTACCTATCTATTTATCTATCTATCTGATTATTTCTATCTATCTATCTATCTATCTATCTATCTATCTATCTATCTACAATCTGACTATTTCTATCTATCTATCTATCTATCTATCTATCTATCTATCTATAATCTGACTCTATTTATCTATATATCTATCTACAATCTGACTATTTACATCTATCTATCTATGTGCTAGCAACATGCTAGTAACTTGCTAATCATGATAGTAACATGCTAATCATGCTAGAAAAATACTAGTAACATACGAGTAACTTGCTAGTCATGCTAACAACATGCTAGTAACTTACTAATCATGCTAGCAAACATGCTAGTCATTTGCTAGTCATGCTAACAACGTGCTAGTTACTTGCTAATCATGCTAGTAACATGCGTCACTTGCTAGTCATGCTAGCAAACATGCTAGTCACTTGCTAGTCATGCTAAAAACATGCTAGTCATGCTAACAACATGTTCGTAACATGCTAATCATGCCAGAAATGTACTAGCAACATGCTAGTAACTTGCTAATCATGTTATCTACATGCTAATCATCCTAGAAACATGCTAACAACATGCTAATCATCCTAGAAACATGCTAGTAGCTTGCTAATCATGCTAGAAATGTGCTAGCAATATGCTAGTAAGATGCTAATCATGCTTGTAACATGCTAGTAACAACCTAGCAACCACACGGGGTACCGTACCAACCGCTTAGCAACACCTTAACAACCGCCCCGGGTACCGTAGCAACCACAGAGCAACACCTTAGCAACCACCCCATGTACCCTAGCAACCGCATAGCAACAGCTTAGCAAGCACTCAGAGTACCCTAGCAACTCCCTAGCAACCATACCAAGAACCCTAGCAACCCCAGAGCAACAACCTAGCAACCACCTTGGAAACCCTAGCAACCGCATAGCAACACCTTAGCAACCACCCTGAGTACAATAGCAACTGCATAGCAACACCCTAGCAACCGTCCTAGGTACCCTAGCAACCGCATAGCAACACCCTAGCAACCGACCTGGGTACCTTAGCAACCGCATATCTACACCCTAGCAACCACCCTGAGTATCATAGCAACTGCATAGTAACACCTTAGCAACCACCCTGAGTACCATAGCAACCGCATAGAAACACCCTAGCAACCGTCCTAGATACCCTAGCAACCGCATAACATTACCCTAGAAACCGCCCCAGGTACCCTAGCAACCGCATAGCAACACCCTAGCAACCGACCTGGGTACCTTAGCAACCGCATAGGTACACCCTAGCAACCACCCAAAGTACCCTAGCAACCGCATAGCAACACCCTAGCAACAATCCAGAGCACCTTAGCAACCGCATAGCTATACCCTAGCAACCACCCCAAGTACCCTAGAAACCACATAGCAACACCCTAGCAACAATCAGGAACACCTTAGCTACCACATAGCAACATACTAGCAACCACCTAAAATACCCTAGCAACCACTCTGAGGTCCTTAGTTGGCCTCAGATCTATCTATCTTAGCATCTATATATCTTAGCAGATCTATCTATCTATCTATCATCTGACTAATTCTATCTATCTATCTATCTGTCTATCTATCATCTGACTAATTCTATCTATCTATCTATCTATCTATCTATCATTGACAGACTGCATTGCCTTCAAAACATCTAAAATTTAAGCTTTTAAAACTACTTTAAACTTTAAACTGTTTCAGACTGAAACTTAAAACTTTTTTAAACTTCTTAAACTTTTTGAAATTTTTAAACTTTTCAAACTTTTTAAAACTTTCTGGTCCGGCTTTCTCAAGCCAACTTAAAGTTTGTCTCGACAAACTTTTTTATCTAGTTAGTGGTGCTTGCCAAAGGCAAGGCATCACTATTGTTATCTTGCATACTTATTATTAAGTTGGCTTGAAAAAGCCAACTTACTGAAATCCTGTCTAAACTTATTATTATTAAGTTGGCTTGAAAAAGCCAACTTACTGAAATCCTGTCTAAACTTATTATTATTAAGTTGGCTTGAAAAAGCCAACTTACTGAAATCCTGTCTAAACTTATTCTTTTTCTTCGTCCTCTTCTTCTTCTGAGACCAAATTTTAAAACGTATCTCCTCCTAGACCTTTAAAGCTACAACCACCAAACTCGGCCCAGACCTTCAGACTGGTCTGACTCGGGTTGCTATATCTTTTCTAACTGATCCGACTTACGGTTTTCGCAAAAATTACAATGAAAACTGCGAAAAATCCCATAGACTTACATTGATGGAATGTTCAGATGAGTCAAGACTCATCAAACACCAAACTGACAAACTTTCAAATGTAAACACACTGAAGCCTATTGGACTCAATTAAGCTTCACTTCTATGTACTATTTCTAATCCATTTCAACTCATTTAAGCTTCCACTCTATTTAATATTTCTAATCTAAATCATGCTAGCAACATGCTAGTAACATGCTAGTCACTTGCTAGTCATGCTAGCAAACATGCTAGTCACTTGCTAGTCATGCTAGCAACATGCTATTCACTTGCTAGTCATGCTAGCAAACATGCTAGTCACTTGCTAGTCATGCTAGCAACATGCTAGTCATTGCTAGTCATGCTAGCAAACATGCTAGTCACTTGCTAATCATGCTAGTAACATGCTAGTCACTTGCTAGTCATGCTAGCAAACATGCTAGTCATGCTAGCAAACATGCTAGTCACTTGCTAGTCATGCTAGCAACATGCTAGTCACTTGCTAGTCATGCTAACAACATGCTAGTCACTTGCTAGTCATGCTAGCAAATATGCTAGTCACTTGCTAGTCATGCTAGCAAACATGCTAGTCACATGCTAGCAACATGCTTGTCACTTGCTTGTCATGCTAGCAAACAGCTAGTCACTTGCTAATCATGCTAGTAACATGCTAGTCACTTGCTAGTCATGCTAGCAAACATGCTAGTCACTTGCTAGTCATGCTAGCAACATGCTAATCATGCTAGCAAACATGCTAGTCATTTTCTAGTCATGCTAGCAACATACTAGTCACTTGCTAGTCATGCTAGCAAACATGCTAGTCACTTGCTAGTCATGCTAGTCATGCTAACAAACATTCTAGTCACTTGCTAGTCATGCTAGCAACATGCTAATCATGCTAGCAAACATGCTAGTCATTTTCTAGTCATGCTAGCAACATACTAGTCACTTGCTAGTCATGCTAGCAAACATGCTAGTCATGCTAGCAACATGCTAGTCACTTGCTAGTCATGCTAACAACATGCTAGTCACTTGCTAGTCATCCTAGCAAACATGCTAGTCATGCTAGCAACATGCTAGTCACTTGCTAGTAATGCTAACAACATGCTAGTCACTTGCTAGTCATCCTAGCAAACATGCTAGTCACTTGCTAGTCATGCTAGCAACATGCTAGTCACTTGCTAGTCATGCTAACAACATGCTAGTGTTGCTATGCAGTTGCTAGTCACTTGCTAATCATGCTAGTAACATGCTAGTCACTTGCTAGTCATGCTAACAAACATGCAAGTCACTTGCTAATCATGCTAACAACATGCTAGTCACTTGCTAGTCATGTTAGCAAACATGCTTGTCACTTGCTAGTCATGCTAGCAACATGTTAATCACTTGCTAGTTATGTTAACAACATGCTAGTCATGCTAGCAAGCATACTAGTCACTTGCTAGTCATGCTAGCAACATGCTAGTCACTTCCTAGTCATGCTAGCAAACATGCTAGTCACTTGCTAGTCATGCTAGCAACATGCTAGTCACTTGCTAATCATGCTAGCAAACATGCTAGTCACTTGCTAGTCATGCTAGCAACATGCTAGTCACTTGCTAATCATGCTAACAACATGCTAGTCACTTGCTAGTCATGCTAGCAAACATGCTTGTCACTTGCTAGTCATGCTAGCAACATGTTAATCACTTGCTAGTTATGCTAACAACATGCTAGTCATGCTAGCAAACATGCTAGTCATGATAGGAACATGCTAGTCACTTGCTAGTCATGCTGACAACATGCTAGTCACTTGCTAACCATGCTAGTAACATGCTAGTCATTTGCTAGAAACCGCAAAAATCTGTTTATCTGTCTGTCTGTGACTGTTTTTCTGGTAAATTGTAAGGTTTTCAAAAATTTAAAACTTCAAACTTTAAAACTAATTTAAACTTCAAAATAGTTAAAACTGAAAACCTTCAAACTTTAAGCTTTGAAAACTACTTCAAACTTTCTGGCTAGGCTTTTTCAAGCCAACTTAAAGTTTGTCTACGAACTTTACTATCTAGTTCTTCTTCTTATTCTTCTTATTCTTATTCTTCTTCTGGACAAAACTTCGGCGCGCTACTCCTCCTGCACCGTTTGTCACAGACCCATGAATGAGGTGTCATATCGACCGGCTCATTGAGGAGAGGTGTGCTATATCTTTTCTAAGCGATCGGACCTACGATGTTCGCACAGCGGACGAAAAAGCGGGCAAAAAAGTCCCATTGACTTACAATGGCGGAATGTTCATGAATTTGAATCTCAACTGTCACTTTCTCTCACACACACACACACACAGGCCCTTAGGAACCCCTTCTCTCTCTCTCTGTAACTCACACACACTCATTTGACTCATCTTTTAAGTAACCAATAAGTAATGACCTATGATCTTCATAGCCACACCCTAGCAACCACTTACAGCACCCTAGCAACCACCCCATAGACCTCCATTTAAACAGGTCAAAAGGGATATCTTTGGATAGAAATGTCATTTGCTCTTTTGATTCAGAGCAAACACGACTTTCATCATGCTACACATGCTAGCAGTGAATAGCTACATGCTAATAATGATTAGCTAAGTGCTAAAACATGCTAAATATTCCAACACACACACACACGCATACACAGAGTCTGGCATATGTGGTTTACGGGGACTCTCCATAGGTGTAATGGTTTTTATACTGTACAAACTGTATGTGCTATTGCCCTACACCAACCCTACACCTAAGCCTACCCCTTACAGGAGACTTTCTGCATTTTTAGATTTTTAAAAAAACACTAGTATGTTTTTAAGCTTTTTGGTTTACGGGGACATAAGCAGTGTCCTCATAAACCACCTTCACGTTGTAGTACCCATGCAATTATACACATTTGTGTCCTCATAAACCATATATACCAGTTCACACACACACACACACACACACTCACACACACAGGGCCTAAGGAATCATCTCTCTTTCTCTCTGTTTCTCTCTCTCATGGCATAAAATTTCTAAGCCAAATTCCAAATTCTGCAACATTACATATATAACCTGCCTTGTTCTTCTGATGACAAGCTTCCACTTTACTTTCACATTGTGTTCAGTACATAAACAGATAAACGTTTGTACATGATTGTACAGCCAATGGAATCACACTTTCACTATGGACCTTGTTCACAGACTATTGTGATGAGGCAAATCTGTAATATTCAGGGTTTGTACAAGGTGCTTAAAGTGCTTGAAGTACTTGAATTTGACGTTTTGAAATTTAAGTCCTGGAAAACCCTTGAAAACAGCCATATTTATGAAAAAGTATTTGAAATTTTAAAAGGCAGTATATATGAAATTATTGTTCATTTTTGGTTTCGATAAAAACAATCTTTTCATGCAAAATTAACAATGCAGTGCATGTTAAATAAATACAGAGCCATTTCACCTGGCTTTTGGGAGCGCATAAGATCTCGCGATACTTCTTGAGGTGAAAGTTTGTGGTAAAACCTTTGATAGTGCTTGCATTATATTATTCAGTCTTTTATTGCGTGTGCTGTTTGTTTGGGTTTCATCTGAGAACACACATAAACTCTGACGCGCTTTGTGTTGCGCTGTTATCGTTTACAAGCTTGGAGCGCATCTCCATCTCAGCAGCTCGGTCCACAAACTCTTCCTCTGCATATGCTGAGTTTAGGATGCTTAACATTCATCTAGGGAAAAAAAAAGTGTGTGTGTGTGTGTTATCTCACATGGTGTCTACAGTGTCGGAGTTTTGCCACGGCAAGCACCACTCACATTTTCTTCAGGAAATGTACATTCTAGTAATTATTCTTCTTCTGAGACTAAAATTTCTGACTGCTACTCCTCCTAGAGCTTTAACTCTACAAACTCCAAACTCAGCCCAGATCTTCAGACTGGTCTGACTCGAGTTGCTATAACTTTTCTAACTGATCGGACTTACGGTTTTCATAAAAATTAAGATTAAAAATCATAAAAAATCCCATAGATTTACATTGAATAGTCTGAACATTCCGTCAACTCCAACTGTCAAAAATTCAAATCTAAACACACTGAAGCCCATTAGACTCCATTAAGCTTCCCTTCTATGTACTATTTCTAATCCATTTAAACTCATTCAAACTCATCTAATATTTCTTATCTATCTATCTATCTATCTATCTATCTGTCTATCTATCTATCTATAATCTGACTCTATCTATCTATCTATCTATCTATCTTCATAGCAACACTCTAGCAACCATCCAAACTAAACTAGCAACCACTCAGAGAACCCTTGCAACCGCTTAACAACACCTTATCTATCTATCTATAATCTGACTCTATCTATTTTTCTATATATCTATTTATCTATCTATCTATCTATCTATCTTCATAGCAACACTCTAGCAACCATCCAAACTAACCTAGCAACCAAACTGAGTACCATGGCAATCTCATAGCAACACTCTAGCAACCACTCAGAGTACCCTAGCAACTGCTTAACAACACCTTAACAACTACCCAGGGTACCTTAGCAACCGCATAGCAACACCTTAGCAACCACCCCGGGCACCCTAGCAACCGCATAGCAACAACTTAGCAAACACCCAGAGTACCCTAGCAACCGCATAGCAACACCTTAGTAACCACCCTGGGTATCCTAGCAACCACATAGCAACACCTTAGCAATCACCCTGGGCAACCTAGCAACCACATAGCAACACCTTAGCAATCACCCTGGGCACCCTAGCAACCGCATAGCAACACCTTAGCAACCATCCAGAGTACCCTAGCAACCGCATAGCAACACCTTAGCAACCACCCTGGGTACCCTAGCAACCACATAGCAACACCATAACAACCATCTAGAGCACCTTAGCTACCACATAGCAACCACCTAGAATACCCTAGCAACCACTCTGCGGTTCTTAGCATCTATCTATCTATCTATCTATCATCTAATATTTCTAATCTATCTATCTATCTATCTATCTATCTATAATCTGACTCTATCTATTGCTAAATCTTGCTAGTGACATGCTAGTAACTCGCTAATCATGCTAGTAATGCTAATCATGCTAGAAAAATGCTAGCGACATTCTTGTCACTTGCTAGTCATGCTAGCAACATGCTAGTCACTTGCTAATTATGCTAGAGACATGCTAGTAACTTTGCGAATCATGCTAGTAACATGCTAATCATGCTATAAAAATGCTAGTAACATGCTAGTAACTTGCTAGTTATGCTAACAACATGCTAATCATCCTAGAAACATGCTAATAACATGCTAATCATCCTAGAAACATGCTAGTAACTTGCTAATCATGCTAACAACATGCTAGTAACATGCTAATCATGCTAGAAATGTGCTAGCAACATGCTAGTAACTTGCTAATCATGTTAACAACATGCTAATCATCCTAGAAACATGCTAGCAACTTGTTAATCATGCTAGTAATGTGCTAGCAACATGCTAGTAACATGCTAATCATGTTAACAACATGCTAGTAACAGCAACCGCATAGCAACACCTTAGCAACCACACCAAGTACCCTAGTAACCGCATAGTAACACCCTAGCAACCACCCTGGGTACCGTAGCAACTGCACAGCAACACCTTAGCAACCACCCCGGGGACCCTAGCAACCCCCTAGCAACCGACCTGGGTACCTTAGCAACCGCATAGCTACACCCTAGCAACCACCCCAGGTACCCTAGCAACTGCATAGCAACACCCTAGCAACCACCCTGGGACCCTAGCAACTGCATAGCTACACCCTAGCACTGACTCTGGTTTTCATGTTTAATACCGTAAAGCTGCTTGATTTAAGGCTATTGCATAAAGTACTATATAACTAAACATGATGTGACCGGACTTTACTGCAGAGCTCATGCAAACATCCACATCGCTGTAATTAGATGCATTTTTAACTGCTGCTTTCACACTGCTGTCAGTCTTTGTTGTGTTTATTTCGTTACAGAGAGGAAAGCGCACAATATGTATTTACATATTCATCCAACCGCCACTCAGCAGCGTCAGGTTCGGCTGCGTTTGCTCTGAAGCGCTGTCTTCTTCTCTTGAATTGCATCCAGGAGAGCTGAACTAGTCTTGCGCTACAGCGCCACACTGGTGAAACCGCATTACTGCAGGCTCTAACATTAGGTCATATGAGATCAAACGAATACTCGACGACAATTTTTTATTGTCGACGCTGTCGATAATGTCGACAAATCGTTTCAGCCCTAATGTGTAGATGTTTTTTTTTTTTTTTCAACATGGCAGTCAACCCTGGAAATGCTTGTATACAAATTTCATTTTTGTTTTACTTCTTTGTTGACACTGACTGCTTACTATACTATGCCATAATGTCAGTTGTGTCTCACTGACTGCTATTGTGTGTCAGACTGAGCTTTTTAGATACAGATTTCAACAATAGGAAAATCAATAATGAAGTACACAGAAAAGAATATGCACATTGTATGTTCGGTACATTTATTTTTGTAAGAATGTGATTGTGATTTCTATTTCACTACTGTCAGGTCATTTGAAAAACATTCCATATCAAAGACACTCACTGATACAGAATATATATATATATATATATATATATATATATATATATATATGTGTGTATGTCTGACAGATTTTGATAATTAAATGTATAATTTTGCATGCGATGGCCACACGTTATTTGTTATAAAATGATCAAGAAAGACAAAGTCAAGTATTTATGCTTAAAATATCATTTTATTCAGTTTATGCCCAATTGGATCGCACTTAGTCTGGAACCTCACCCTAAAGCATGCCAAACCGGAGTCAAATACTCTGAATGCAGAATGACTTGCTCTTGGGATCACTGGAACACACAAGCCTTTCCACCACATCAAGGTGGCGATCCTTGGAAAGGACATTCACTCTCCATTCATTCTTTATCTAACACACTCACTCACTCACTCACTCACACCTTCCCTATTTAACACATTCACACACGCATGCACACATGAAATAAACACAAAATGTGATGTTTAGTAATATACACTGAATATATTTGTATTTGTATTAGCATTATTATTTCTCAAAATCATGAAGTAACATTACAGAAGTGTTGTATGAGAGATCTATGCAGACTTTTATATATGTGATGTATCTATTCTAAAACACAATACACAGGATCATGATAGCTGTAATATGACTGTAGAACTCCTGCTCTGACGTTTGAGTGTGCACCGGTTATGAAAACAGGATCCAGAAGAGTGTTGTTTTCTGTTGTCCCGGTGCTGATTAGCTGCGTGTATCCTTTATCTTCAAACAAATTGAGAATAGGTTTGTTGCAGTGAGACAGCTGATCTTCATTAAAGTCTCCACACACTATAACAGGCTTGAAATCTATGATCTCCAGAGATGTCAAGAGGGCATTCAGGTTTGCCAAAAAGTCTGCTAAATTATAACTGGGTGGTCTGTAGATCACTGCAAGAAGTGCTTGTTTGGGAGCTTCTATCTTCAAAACCAAACATTCCAGGTCAGTAACATTCTGTAGGTACATCAGAGGAGAAACTTGA